>JAOUQW010000047.1:212283-222994 GCA_028565825.1 Olivaichthys viedmensis | reverse complement strand
CACGCTAAACAGGACAACAGAACAATATTAAATGGGGTAGTCTGTAAAATGTCTGTAAACAATATTGACTGGGGAAACATGTTGCAGTTACCGTGCTTTCCCTTAGCTAACTTGCAACCATGAAATCAATCTTGCAATTTCTACCAGAGTACCTAGTCTCCAAATCACAAAAAGTCGGATACTGATGCTTCATATCTAAAAAAGATTGTCCTAACAAGTCAGTTTCCCTTAACTAATAATTTAATACTCACACTGCTCCTGCAGTGTTTACGTGATTTCTGTTATCCTCATTGAAAATCCGAAGTTGTAAGTACATACTGTGAGGTCCAAAAACAATGATATGTTGTAAAGTTATTATACTGTGAATTTCTTAAACTGTTCTAGACCAATCTTACATATTGACTCAAGTTTTATATAGACACAATGTGGAATGCATCTTTGCCATTCTTTATCAGTCACACGACTTGGACAACTGATAGACATCAACAGTAGGACAAAGGAATAGTTTAAAGTTCTGGCTGTCGGCTTCAATAGCTAGACCATTTCTCAGGATCTGCAACATCATGCTTATGTATGTCTTGGTGAAAGTGCCATCGTGATGACAGGTGAAAATGGAAGCCCTTCCTGGTCTACACAAGACATCCCCCCCCATGGGATAGGAATGGAAAACAAGCATTAGGGGCCTCCTGCACACTTTAACAAAAAGAAAGAGCCATTTAAAAAATAAAAAATACTGTGTGGCAAGAGACACCACTTAATGTTCCCAAATTTGCCACACCCTTGGGAACTACCTCAATTACTGTTTTACGTCTGTAGAAGAAAAACTGGGATGCCGTGATTGCAGAGAGAAAGCTTATGAAGGAAAAAAATGCATTCGGTGACAGAGTCCTTCAGAAACAATTTTCCTCTTAGACAGTGAGGCATGTCATTGATTGACAGAGCTATTCGTACAAACTGCACTAAGCATCCAATAAAGCAGTAATAGTTGTGAGGCCAAGGGAGGGTATTAAAATATGTCTTTCCAAACTGAACAGCCTCCAAAGCAATTCCAGCCTGTGTGCAAATTCTCCATCGAAAGGCCTTCTTCATAACAAAGTGGAATTTGTTGACCATGACAGCACAGACAAATCTCTGTATGGTTTTCAGTTCTACTTTATTTTTAAAACCAGAGACCTAGTATTTAGATTTGAATGCGATTATTTGTGGAGCAATGGCAGTGTTATGGTGCAAAGATCAGACTGCCATCACACTGTCGACTCTTATAGCTGAAATGAAAATACAAATAAAAAAACAGGAAGGTAATAAATGTTATCAACTCATGTTTGAATTTTTGTATGGTTGGACATGTTATTTGCCTTACATGCTGAAAAATAAGAGGGCAAAGGGGAAATGATAATGCTTTAGGTTGTAAATTGCTTCAAAGTTTCTTCTTGAAAATCAATCCAGGAGATCGTTCGGCTACCACCAGGGCCTAATTCTGCAAAAAGTTTTCTACAAATAAGTAGACTATTTTCAGCCTTCCTCCCTTTGATATTTGATCTTGTCCCTAAATCAACATTCAGATTTTACAGGGAAAAACACATGACATTATTATGTCTTTATGTTGATATTATTACAACATAATTCTTAAAGCATATAAAATATGATGATATGGTGATGCTATTTCAGTAGGGGGCAGTATCACATCACATCAGGAATGTCCCTATCACTATAACTCCACTTGCATCACTTTTCATAGTCACGCTTCTGCCACTCATATACTGTATGTTTACAATTACGTCCCTGTGATCATTTGAAATGGCTTAATATGAAGTAGTCGACTTATGTAGTAATAATTTACCAATTCAGTAATCAGCTTAATTATGTAGGGCTATAACCACTCGTTGCATTAATGATAAGTGTACTAAGATCAACATATACTTGCTGTTTAAGTACTGTCTCTGAATGCATACACACACACACACACACACACACACACACACACACAAAACATCCTGGTGGAAAACCATAAGTGACCTGTCATGCAGACAGGGTCAGATGACGAATGACATGTGGGCGGTTCAGTCGCTTGGGAAAAAGACCCAGGGGCTGACTTTGGGCTGTGGAGAGGCCAAGAATAACATCCTTAAATAAAACAGCATGGAAAGCGTCCCCATATCCCATTGCCAATCCACTGATAGTGAAGCTGAGAAGTAAGGAGTGGGCACGGTTCAGGGATAAGCACTGTGAAATTACAGTTAATGACACAAACAAAGCACATTGTTCTGTAATGGCATTGTAAAATAGGGAAAACCCAAAAGCACCCTTGCTATGTTTCTGCAAATTTGAAACAAATGTTGGACAAAAAATCCCTGTTGATTTTGTGTTCAACAAAATAAATAAATAAACAGCAAATAAAAAATAAAAATGGAAAACATTCTCTGCTTTGAAATTATGTTCTGAGCACATTTGTCATGGGAAATTCAGCAGTTTAAAAATGCCTTTTGTGACAATCATGGAAATTGAAAAGCACTCATTGTCTTTCATTCCTCTTTAATTCAATCCAGAATGCACTGGTCTCTTTAGATGAGTCTGTCAGCAAGCTTATATTACACATGCTAAAATTCTGTATAAAAATCTCTTTACTGTACTCATCAGGTGCATTCATGACTATCTGGATGAAAGTGTGGCTTGGCATAGTAGGTTCAGTGAGCTTTTAAATGGCCTCTTTAATGTAAAACATTTTTGCACACAATGACATCTGGTTTATACTAGTCACATGTTTCTATAAAGGTATTGTAACATCCTTCTATTGTACTGAAAAATTAAGAATTTCTAATAAATAACCTTTGTGATCGTATACGTAAATCCTGAAAACATTAAGGCTCATTTTGGTGGCACTCGGCAAAGAGAGGGTTAAACCAGTTCTCAACATCTTCCCATCATGTCTGTGCCTTGAAACATTGCGTTCTGGGCCTGATAGCATCTGCTCTTTTATAGCCAGATTCAATTAGCAATTTAGCTGAATAAAAATATTAAGAGAAAACATCTGGAGTCATTACTTATTGTGATAAATTGAGGGAAGAGCAAGATGGGAAAATATGCTAGTGTGTGATTTTCAAGGACATGGACACTGAGAGATCGCATAATACATGTCAAGTGTGTTCCACAGACAAATACGGAAGCACTGAACGTGCAGTATGAGATAAACTGAGCTGTAGAATATTTATAATGACCTTGAAAAAAAAAATACTGAAATACATATATATACACACTCAAATCAAATTACACACACAAACCCATCCATAACATGGGTGCTCTAACCTAAAGAAATATTTGTTGCAGATTTCCCAAAAAATGTATAAGCATATGGAATATATAGTGGATGTGACAAATTAGTGGATGAGTTTCTCTATCTTCTTACACCCCCAGACTCTCTAAAACTAAAACTAAATGCAAAACATAGAAGTATTGTAGACATGAGAATAATGATTCCATGACAAAAAAGGAAAAGGAAACTGATGGGAAGAGAATAAGAAGTAAATGAGATCCAGCTGTGGAGAAGAGTGTGAGAGATTCTGTTCACAAGCGGATACATAATTAGTTAAACCACACGAGGGTGTAATGGCTATACAAACGTGACAAAAAAGTCTCTGTTATTCAATGTATACAACAGTATTTTTTGTAGATAATAATTTAGAACATTTGCTTTAAAACTGAAAAACATTTGAGAAAAATATTCTATGACATGGCTACCTGAGGACTCACTTGCGGTATCATAGTAAAACCAGAAAAATAGCCCCACATACACCAGCATTGTGCTGGGTGTAGCCGTAGTGCTTTAAAAACCTGTTGTGTACCAAAAAACATGCCTGCCAGTTGCAGTGAGTCCTAATTGGGGCTTAAAAATTCCGTCAGAAATTATAGGCATAATGATGTGAATGATGTAATCTGAATCACGTAGGTTTATATAAACAGCAGAGATTTATTGAGCCAGCAATATCAGGATGGTCAGCTCCCACAGTTAGGAGGCCAGGGTTCACTTAGTGAGGTTTATTGGAGCTCCTGTGCCAGGCCGCAATTAGAATTGTTCTCAACATGGAAAGTGTTTTAAAGCAAATATAGGGTACATGGGGGGCTTTATTTGTGAGTAGATTATGTTTATTTAGTATTAATTCACAAATAAAATTTATTAATGGAATGCTATGCTAAATGTTAATAACACATTTACTTTTGCAATTCTTGGTACAATAAATTAGGGCTGCAATTTGTTATCCTGAAATTAGTGAGGACATACAAAATGATGCCCAGAGAAGAATTATTTTCTGAGCAAACTGATATGCTGAAACATGTGAGAATGGACCTCAAAGCAGAAAGGGTCTAAACAAGAAGAGATCTGCACTCAATCTCATTGGTTACATTCTATGTGGTTTTGAATGCCTTATGGTGATCATAAGGAAAACTGACAAGGGTTGCAAACCAGTTATATTGCAGTTGTCCATGTCAATAATTGGCAAACGTAGGCACCATTTTTTGGTTTTGTAGATAACACT
Organism: Olivaichthys viedmensis; assembly: GCA_028565825.1. NCBI lineage: Eukaryota > Metazoa > Chordata > Actinopteri > Siluriformes > Diplomystidae > Olivaichthys > Olivaichthys viedmensis. The sequence continues at coordinate 218,462 of JAOUQW010000047.1, read as the reverse complement.
TGGTCATATGTACAAAACCATTCATATGAAGTTCCCTAGAGAGACTCCACCACATCCCCTGATATTTTCAGTCATAAAAAAACTCATGAAACTCATGATGTCCCATACAATTACTATGCAAACATGTATTAATAATTGTAATAATAATAATGCTTGAAGGAGTTAGGGTTTCTTGCTCAGTGATGCACTGTCAGTTTGTTACTGTAATCTCCAGTAAACAGCAATTCCAGCTAATCCAGAGAGGAAAGCCATCATAACAAATGTGACAGGAAGCCTGCTTCATCTACACCACACAAATCAACTCTCCTCACTGCCTCTCTCTTCATCGAACTTCTTTATTCTCCTTTTTTGTCACTGCTTCCCTTCATCCTTCTTCATTTCCTCTGCAAACTTATGAAAACGTTCCGAGATGATTAACACAGACTTAATGACTTGCAAAAACAAGCCAGCTTGTGAATTTCCTCCGTTCCCCTTCACCCCCATCTCCCCCTCCCACCATCCACAACCAAGGGAACAATATCCCCCTGCCTGGCTCTCATAAGGATTCATTACCCTGCTCTGAGGTTTCCAGGCCAGGTGAGGGAAGCGTTATTTCCCCTGTGTTGGCTCTCACATTGGCAGGGCCATTACTCTTAACACTCCTGCGCTGGGGCTAATGGGGCAACTTTACTGACAGAAAGTGGAGAAGAGAGAGGGGGAGAGCAAAGGAGGAGGCATGCATGAGGCCTGAGATGATATGGTAATTAGAGAAGGACAAGATTTGGGAATTTGGGAATGGATGGAAAAAGTGGAAACGGTGGAAATTGGTCAGTAAAGCTGCAGTAGTTGTTCCTCAGTGTTGGGTTAGACTGGACTATTATAAAATTAACACAAATCCTAGGAGAATGCTCTCCTTTGCATATAGTTGAATTATATACAGTTTGGTCCGTAAATAGTTGGGCAGTGACACAATTTTTGTTGTTTTGGCTCTGTACAATGGATTTGAAATGAAAACAATATATAGTTGATCTAATATAGGTGTAAATACCCTCAAATTAAAGCTGAGATTTTCACTTGTTTCTAGTCCTTGTTTTATTTCCCATGTGATGAAGTACAGAAACAAAACAACAAAAGCAAAACAACACATATTGCGTTACTGTACAGTTACTTATAGACCGTGCTGGATATAACTCTTTGCTGTATATACTTAATGTATTATCTTAGAGAACTGAGCTCATATGAAAATTGGACAGGAAGTATATTCACACATTTTGCACAGTCCCAAGCATTAAATTTGGTCCAGAACCGGAAGTGTTAAGTTTGTACCAAGTCATGTCACGGGCCAATATCCAAGACTCCCAATTCAGTCAGAGAACTGAACTATTACAGGGGCAATTAAACTCAAATATGGGCATATGAGATTGAAGGAGATCCCAAAATCCTGCATGCATCCTGCAGAAAAAAGGAAAGGGGCAGCTGTCATACCAAGTTAAACAATGTATGTATGTGTGTTTTAGAGTAATTGTGAAAGGTATAGACAGAAATACAAAATCTTAAACGTACTGTGGTGTGCCCATTTGCTGGTGAGCCCCCAGCTATTTTTGTAGCTGGTTCGAAGGGCTGGCATAATGGGAGTTCTCAGGCTTACCACCAAGCTACATGTTGTGCTGTAAGAGTGTGTTTGCCAAATAAAGAGCATTTTTCTGATTTTTAAATGCTTCCTGCTCATGGCTCTTCTTCACCGACGTCACACTGGTGTCAGAAGTGGGGGAAATCGAGCGAGCAATGGACTGACGAGATAAGGTCAGGACGGTGAAGCCAGCGGAAAGCGCTCCATGACACATTAGCGCTCGATAGCGGCCTGAGGAGTGAAGCGGAGTCGGCAGTGGTCGGCAAACCAGCCCAGTGGCAAGCACTCAGAGCCGGTGGGGAGGTTGACGGCGAGCCGCACTCGGTGCTCGGAGGGAGCGGACAAAGTGCGGCATCACCACCAATGCAATGGCAAACACCCCTGGGAACTCTACTGAACATCGTGGCAAGATTCTACTGAGGCACAACTGAACATAGTGGCGAGATTCTATGACAACGACAACGCAGCTGAGCTTGGCGCTGGAGGGAAACACAGAGGGAACTGCCCAGTGAGGGATGCGCGGCCCCCATACTTTCAACAAGCAGGCCTACTTTTGGCGAGCAGGCAAGTACACTCCGGGCCTCTGTGAGGGAGCCCCCTAACTTTGGAGGAGCTGAACACGCACTGCCAAGGAAGGGTAGGGAAACTCCAGAGGCCGGGGGAGAAGAGCATAGTTTTATATTGCATTTTCTGTCACCTCATGTGCTTTTGTGGGCGTTCACTAATGTGTGAGCACTATAGGACATTGTCTCTATGATTCCAATAAATTTGACGAGTACTGAATTAGTTTTATGAGACATTTTATTGATTTTTTTTTATTATATGATGTTCAGTGTGTTATTACTCATCAATTGTCAGATTATTGTTTAGTAGCCAAAGCTGACTTGTTTGTTTTTATTTGTTACAGGTAAAATAATATACCCAGTTGTATTATTTAGTATTATTATGAAGTAGCTTTATGTTTAAGTGGGGTGACATAAATAGTGTACAGTCACAAAACCAGGTTATAAGAAATGGGGCAGGAATTTGAATTTGATATTGCAAAAGGTTATTTTTAAGAGGATGTAATGCAGGGAATCAGTGACAATATCATTGAAAATTATTAAGTAAATTGCATGCCCACACTCCAAATAGACTGAATTTAGATACCATGCCAAAACCCAGGATGAGATACCCTCACATTTACTAATGCTTCATAGTTTTATTGTAACATGGGATATTACTGATTTTGACTGACTGAAACATATTTTAATGTTTCACTAATTGCAGCACATGCATATAACATGTACATAGAACCAGTGTAAAAATCCCAATCAATTATGTTATTTAAAACATTTTTGTCCACTATATAATTTTTTTAAAATTATATAAACATGCAACAAAAATAAAAGCCAGTCACCATATTCCTCAGCTCATTATTAATATGCATTTTTGCTTTCTATTATAAGGCACTTGTTTTCTTAAGACACAAACAGGCCTGCAGACTGCGATTGTAGAAAAGCCTTTTAGTCTCCTGGTGCACAATGTCATCATCTCCCACAATGCACTGCTTCACCCTGTGCCCTTGACTTTCCTCAGTCCATAGTCTCAGCCAATCAGTCGCCTCCCCCTGGGACCAAACCTCATTAACTGCTCACAGAAAGATATTCTCTGTTTAATTGCCCCTCTTAATAGACCCGAGGAGCATGGAGGAGTGGCAGCTGTACACCCGCAAAACATGCACACATACATACACATACATGCACACACACATATGCATCCACATACACATATACCAACATACACACAAAGAAAGTCTTCTGTTTTCAAAAAGATATACAGATATTACACGCACAAAGTACATCTCAGCATTTCAAAATATTGGCATTGTCTCTCTTTTTTTTTTACCGTGCATTAATTTCCTGATGCCCTCCCATCCATTCACACACATGCCTCCAGCACGTGCATCATACACACTGCATCTAAGATACAAATCTGACGTGGTGCATAATGCAAAAATAACTCAAAATAGTTTTTATAGTCACTTTAGCCACACCAGGTGCATGTGGATAGATAGATAGATAGATAGATAGATAGATACATAGATAGATGTACTAACACTAGTCATGACTATGCCTGTTTGCAGACATACTGTAGGTTTCCTATCAGTAAGGGTTGGGTATAAAGTAGAATCCAACCCTCTTGTCACTCAGACAAGACACAAACCATCAAGCGCTCGGATCTTCATGTCTCTCTGAGAGTCATTTGACCTTCAAGAAATCTCAAGATCCAACAATAGACAGACAGACAGAGATGAAAGAAGAACAATACAATGCACAGCTGTTCCAGAGAGTGTAATAGTCAAACAGAAATAAAATAGGAAGAAATGTAGACAGTAAAATGTAGAACATACAATAAACAGGACAATATCAAGGATCAATAAATACAGGAATCATATATTGCACAGTTCCCAGAGATTGCACAGAGATTGCTATGTAATTGTGTTATACAATATTGTAGGATATTACAATTGATTACAAAGTTCAGATTCACACTCACATTCATTCATGTCTGATAACAGTTGGCAGGATGTCCATGATGGTCAACACTTCCATGGAGTCTAGATTCACCCAGTGACAAACTCTGATGACACCTGTTGACCTTTCCCCTTTTTCATTGCACCACTTGCTACAACTTGCTACAACAGACTGATAGAATATATGGAAAACTTCCCTCATACATTGAAGGACATGAGCCTCCTCAAAAACTGGAGTTGACTCTGGCCCTTCCTGTAGACAGCCTTGACAGTCCATTCTGTCCATGTGTACACCCAGGTACTTGCACTATAGAATAGAATAGAATGCTAATTATTGTCACAAATTCATTGTTCGCATATCCTAGCATGTTGGTAAACTGGGGTCAGAGGTCAGGGTCAGCCATGATACAGCGCCCCTGGAGCAGGGAGGTTTGAGGGCCTTGCTCAAGGGCCCAACAGTGGCAGCTTGGCGGTGCTGAGGCTTGAACCCATGACCTTATGATCAGTAGCCCACTATCATAATGTTATTCCAATAAATACAGACCCTGCGGATGGTCCCTTATGAAATCTACCACCAGCTCATTGGTCTTTGTCACATTAATCTGCAGATGGTTCTCTCCACACCACTCCACAAACTGGTCAGGCAAGATCCTATACTCCGTCTCCTGTCCATCCTCCACACACCCAACAATAGCAGAATCATCTGCAGGTGACATGACTCCAAGTTGTACCTAAAGTCCATACGTGTAGAGGGTTAGCTGTAAGGGAGAAAAGATCTTCCCCTGAGGAGCCTCTGTGTTGCCCATTCTTCTATTCAGACAAACACTTGCCCAGCCTCACATTGTGGTCTTCTTGTAAAGTAGTCCATGAGATCATAGGGGTACACACCTGCATTTCACTAAGGTTCCTTCCTAGCAGTGCTGGCTGGAAAGTGTTAAAATCACTGGAGAAGCTGAAAAATACAGTATAATCCCTCGCAGCACTACAAGTCCTATCCTGGTGAGAGTAAGCTCTCTGCAGAATTTTAACATCATCCACACCAACATGGGGCTGATATGCAAAATGCAGGACGTCCAATAATGGATTAACCCAGGGTCTGAGGTGGACCAAGACTAGCCTCTCGAACATCTTCATAACGAGATGTCAGTGCTCCCATTCAATAGTCACTGTGGTCTGGGGGCCAAGTTTTGGTATCGGGACTAGGCATCATGTCTTCCACAGAACAGGGACATAATTCAGACACACACTGAGGATGAACAGGCACTGTAACACTTATTGAAAAGTTTTGTTTGGTTCATTTTATTAGTATCTGTGGATACCAGAGAGTTTTTAGAGGATACTGCAATGCATGAACTTCTCAATGGTTCGTTCCCAGTTCAGACTTTGGAGGAACAAATGTGGATAGAAAACCCCTGTGAATGTTGATTCGGATATAGAGTAATGAGCTGCTACTAGCATTAGCAAGTAACATTAACACCAACTAGCTGTAAATATTGTGACCATTATATTATTATACAGTGTATACATGTAGAGGTAGTAGCGTAGTACACAATGTTTCCAGACAAACAGGACGTTATGGACAAAAGGCCCTTGCTGTGCAGGCAAAGTGGTTCAATGTACTCTGCTTTTGTCCAAAACGTCTTGTTTCTCTGGAAACTTTGTGTAGTACGCTGCAATTTTTACTACCTAATTACATCATCAACCATTTAGAATATCAACTGGTTTCACCTTCTACAGCCTCAGAAGCACTTTGCTTGCACAGCTGATGAAGGACCTTTGTCCGAAACATCTTGTTTCTCTGGAAACTCTGTGTACTACGCTAAATCTTTATTACATCTATAATTATTATTGAAATACACTGCAGTTTCTCCTTGGACTCTTCTTCATATGTATGAATATATATATACGATCACCGAGCACTTTATTAGGTGCTAATATACTAATACTGGGTAGGGCCTCCCTTTGTAGCCCATCCTCATCAAGGTTCTACGCGTTGTGCATTCTGAGATGCTTTTCTGCTCACCACAATTGTACAGAGTGGTTATCTGAGTTAGC
>JAOUQW010000047.1:191332-206789 GCA_028565825.1 Olivaichthys viedmensis | reverse complement strand
TCCTGTATAGCGTGCTGCTGTATTGTTGCGTGTTGCACCATGGTCCTGTAGAAACGACATTTCATTTCAGTGTATACAAGGTATATGGAGGAATGACAATAAAAACCTACTTGAACTTGAACTACAGCTCAACAAGGCCTACACTTTAAGGTTGCTTCAAATTTATATTCACAAAATTCTGAGACAATTCTAAAGTGGATTTTTGAACAGTGGACAAACACAGATAGAACCTTAAAATACTGAGGTCAAGATATTCTCAGCATTCTCTGTATATATATTTTTCCTCCCCATGTGCAGTTGCTGTTGCAAACTAACAGGTAAGTAAGACTTTCATGTGCTGAACAAAATAGCGGTCTTTATTAACAATGCACCAAAATCATTCACCCTGAACACATTACCGCTCTACACTGCCCAGCTGCAGCCTTCACCGAATAGACTCCGGAAATCTAAAATTTCATTGTATCAAATATCAATAATAGAAATTTGCACATTTTTTGTTCATTCTGCCAACTTTCATGGAATCAGAAAAAACTTTCCTCAGATCCATTTCTCGGTACTGTTAATGAATGTCACCAAGCTATAACAGTGCATAACTGGGTTCTGTGACTGCGGCCTAACCGGAGTCCTTTGTATGGCAGTGTAAAAGCCGGAACATTCAGCACCAAGTACTGTTCATTGTATTGCTTAATTGTTAGGTGTCAGGTGCTCGGGCTGGTGAGAGAGGGAGAGAGGGAGATTAAGCAAGTGTGCTAATCCATTATAATCTTAAACGGGTCCTTATATTAAAGCGACACAGGCCATTAGACTGGGCAGTCTGACTTGTCACGCCTAATTACAGTACTATTTAACACCCTTTCATTCCAGCTGCTTTCAGACAGAAAAGTGTGCAGCCCTGAATGACTCACTTTTTATTTCTATACAGAGCGTAATAAGTTAAATCACTATTATCAAATCAATTCCCTTGCACACTCGTTCTTTCTTGCTCTCTCTCTCCCTCCATGTTTCTCTGTGCCTGTCAGTCTTAGTGAAGGAGGCGTGGCCTCTGTGCCTGTCAGTCTTAGTAAAAGAGGCGTAGCCTCTGTGCCTGTCAGTCTTAGTAAAAGAGGCGTGGCCTCTGTGCCTGTCAGTCTTAGTGAAGGAGGCGTGGCCTCTGTGCCTGTCAGTCCCAGCGAAGGAGGCGTGGTGATCACATATCAAAATGCGCATCGTACTGTCTCAGAAGGAGATATATGATTACGATATAGAATTACAGCTCACTGCACATTTATGCTAAATTGTAAAACAGGCCCTTAAAAGATCGGCTCATTGTGTCATGTTATCCAGCGAGAACTATATATTAATCTAGAATAATATCTTAAGTCGTACATAAAGTGTCAACATAACCTGTGCTTTTGTCTATCACATGATTAATATGATAAACAAGATTAGTTAAAAGTCACCTTTTAAAGAAACAATTTTAGTTAATCCAACTTTTTAGATTAAGAATCCTGTTTCGATAGACAAGAAAATCTACGGACAAGCTCTCTCTCTCTTTCTGACACTGACACTTTAAACGAAAACCCTCCTCCATCTGTTTGGCCTTCACTGTCATTATGAATCAGCTACTGCGCATCATTTCATCCTATAATAATAATAATAATAATAATAATAAATTATAATAATCACTAAAGGATCAACTTTGAACATCACCATGTGTGCTATGTATTTATTGGGCTTCCCCTCCCTCTACTCCCTTCCCTGAGAGAGGGAGATTTAGTACTTGTATGTACTTTTGTAAGCTTTTTAATGTGTTGTCTCAATTACATGTTTATGTGCCGTTTTCATGTTTGTGTCCAAAATCATATCTTGCCAGTGATATATTGCCATCATATATTAAATGAATACTACATCAAGACATTTAAAAGATATTGACCGTCTCATGCCTGATCCTGCAAAGACAAAAATGTACACATGTATGGGTAATGCAAAGGAAAATGTAAATACTCTCAAATGTAAACTGTGTTTCCCTCCTTTAAATAAGCAAACCCAACTCAGTAAAGGCTGGATTTCCCACCACGTTTCGGTCTTTGTGATCTGAACACTCTGAACTGAACAGCGCCATATCAAGTGCCTCAGTGTGACCCCACTGTGTCAGTAGCCACACCTGGCTGACGGGGATCTCCGTGGGGTTTCAGTTACATCTGCATATGACGTGAATCACAGAAAACAGGACTGGGGAGAGTGAGGTCGGAGTTAATTGTTCACAGCTTTACCATGCCCATGAAAACAAAAGGGAGGAAGAGTTAAATGCAGCAGGCATTTCCAGTTAGTCTTCAGTGGCTTGTTGAGCAGAGACACCACTTTTAGGCTCATGGCGTGTGGCTTAGTTCCATAAACAGATACTGTGATATAATGAAAAGCAATCATTGGGTTGTACAATTATCATAGCGTGAATCTTTTTGCACAAGGGAGAAAGATGCCGCAAAAATCAACTGATAAGCTGCTGAGCCTGTAAGCTTGCGTGCCGCCTGTAAAGACCACAGCCAATCTGATTAGACTGTTTGAAAACCATCAGAAAGCTGCCGGTTTGCATTTATTTCAAACACTGTGTGTCTGTTCTTCTGTCCCCCAATACAAACCAACTTCATGCTTGTAAAATAGAAAAAGAAAACAGAAGAAAAGCCCCCGCCTCTCTTTTAGGGGAAAAAAAGATATCAAAATAAGGTTTCATTTTTGGCATCCGCATCATCTTATTTGCTGTTAACATATGCCTTGAAGCTGATTTTCTTTTTTTTTAAATGAGGAAATACCAGCATCCTAGCTAGCTTGCCTGCTCATTTACAAGTTTTCTAGATTACAGCTAGTGGAAATAGTAAACTAGTGAGTTACAGCACAGACACCTATTAACAGTTAGCTAATATTTAAATACTTTAGAAGCCAAACAGCTTTTTAAATTCATTTATTTTGAACCTTTTTTGCATTTTACAGGCATTTCTGAATAACAGTGTTTGAAATAAATGCAGACAGGAAAGAAAGAAATGTCAGCAAATTTGGCTGTGAGGACAGGCAGCCAGAGGACAGAGAATGGATTTTAATTTATTTAAATTGTCAGGTTAAATGTTTCCTTTGTTCTTGGTGGAACTACATCAATTAACTTGTCAAGTTAGCGCAGAAAAAAATATTTCATCCTATCTAAAACCTTAAAGATAGCTGAATAAAGCACTTTAGAAGCCCTTATGAGTGACTGTAATCGAGCACATTTGAAATCATTCAAGCATTATGGAACATTTTTAATCACCTCTTCTCCGATCCTGTCCAGAATGTAGGACCATAAACATCTTCAAAAATCTGCTAGCATCACATCTGACTGCAAGGAGACAGTGTGAATGTGAGGAACCGAGCTCCTTGTTTTATCTGTGAGGGAGAACCCAGGATTCAGAGGGCATTGGAGCAGCTTATTATGAAACTAACAGATACAGACCATACCACGTTTGATCCATGTCACACTAATGTAGTTTCACTTGTATTTTAAGTTGAATCAATTAGATTATGCTATTGTTTCCAAAGCAGTTTTACAAAGTTCTGTCATACTTGTAAAAATGGAGCGAGTACAGAAACAGGCCAGATTCTGATGGTTATAGGACATGCGGCCGTTTGCATTTACCTAATACACATTTAACATACGGAAAATTTACAAATAAAAACAGAAGCATGTTGTACTTCTGTAATCCTAATTTCACTTATTAAAGGGACATGACAGAAATAATAATAATGACATTTTTTTAATCAACTTTTGAGATTTTATGGTTTTAACTGTGACGGTCCAAAATGTTTTTTAATAACATATGTTTTACAACTTGTCTATGTTGGTTGAATGTTTATGCATTCTTTCCTCTTAAATATTTGGCATTTATAAATTACTAAATCCCGTCATAATTTTTTTTTTAAACCTAATCTCTATCTAAACTCACTTATAATCAAAGTCTAAGGGCAGGTGTTGAGGCACTCAATAAAAGTATGCAAGTATTTTTGTAGAAGACTTTCATGAATTCTTTAGTCAATGGTTTTTGTAATTTAAGCTCTAAATCTGGTTGTATTTAACTTGCTTACAGACGCCTGCATGCAGCATGTCACCACCTCTTACTCACGCAATAAAAGCTCTCTGTGGATATAGATGTCACACACTTGTAAATGCATGGTGTAAAGTGTGTCAGACTTTTGTTGTGCATGTGACAGAGAGCTTTTATTGCGTGAGTAAGAGGTGGTGACATGCTGCATGCAGGCGTCTGTAAGCAAGTTAAATACAACCCTACAAGCTGCTCCTCCTCACATTAACATAATTCACCCGTCGCACCCATATGCTCACAGGGCGGTCACAATAGTTCTTCTCATGGCTGTCTGAATGCTCGCAGGATGGCCATGATTCTTAGTCTCATCTCATTCTGAATACCCTTCCTGCACTCAGCTCTTGGTGGAACACACAGGGAGATTCAGTCCAAACAAGCTATCCTTCTGCTCCCTCCTCAGCAGCAGCCCTGCTAATGCTGCCTTTGTCTGTCCATATTAGTGAGGAAGAGAGAACCTGCTAATAAGCACCACTAATAACAAGTGCAAAACAGGATCAACATTTCTCTCTTTCCCTCTCTGTGCCTTCTCTTACACTCAAGGCCTCCCAGAGAGGGTCGTTCCTGGTGGCAGACGTTTTTCACAGCAGAGCCGGGTTAGTGTGAGGGCTCAAAGAAGGGTGACCGGGACGGGCTCCAATCCTTGAGTGCATATGCTTTCCCACTGTGGTAGAGAGAGGGCCAGATTAGCCTTGTCTACAAGGGGACACCAGCACTCAAAGCCCAACAGAGACGGCCAAGATGGCTGGGACAGCAGAGGGCAAAGGATTTGTCAGACCAGTGCTTTGAATAGGCATTCAAACAAGTCCAATTCTGTACAATATCCACTTTGAAAATGTAGGAACCATCACTCCAATCCCTGTCCCAATCCCTCTGATAGGTCAGTCCACACATAGTGTACATTTTCTCTTTAGTGCAAGTCAGATCTTTTGTGAATTTTGTGTGTCAGATTTTGCATGTTAATCCTCTTATTTCAGTGTCAAAATTCTTTTGTTCCTTGTTCTCCTTGTCCTTTACCAACCTGGGTACCTTCCTTTTATCCCCCAATTTGTAACCATATGACTTAGCCATATTACTTTCTAAAGCCAAAAGAGGGCAGCATAGAGCTGCTGATAAGAGAACACACACACACACTCTGTGCAACTGATTCTACTGATGTGATTCAGAGATTGCTTAAGAATGAATTAATACATTGTTTATAACTTTAATACAATGCAATGTTGCCTATGATACAGACATGGAGACAGATACAGCTCACCCAGTTATATGGACTTTGCATGTGGTCCATATTTCCTTCTTTTTCTATATAATATAGCCCTGCCTAATCTGTAAAAACTAAAAACATACAGAACTGCACAACTAATACTAATACACACACTTACACACACATACACACTTTCATGTACACAAGCACATGTATATACACATAATCACACTGTTCAGTCATTTTCACAAAATGTGAAAAAGTACTACATGTTGATTTTACACATTGTTGCTGCCCAATGAGAAACATGTATCTCTTTTTGCTTTATCTCCGTTTAAAAAAAAAACTTTTTATCATATATGGAATGTGGGCAAAAACCTCCATCTACCCCACAGCAGTTAACATCTAAATGACCGATGAAAAGCTGATAAATCACACCGTGAATTTCGGATTTATTGTGTATGATTAATAATATGAAAAAGTGTTTTTTCATGTTCCTGAAAAAATTTGGAGATACATGTTTTTCATTGGACAGCGACGATATACAACATGTACATCTTTCTAAGTTACCATTGTAAACAAATCCTGCCTGATGTCAGATGGCTTAAAAATAAATGTAATAACTGAAATTAAATTGCAACACTGTCAAATCAAATATTATTCTAGTGGAGACACATATCCGTACTACTAGGTCTTGACTGACACTAGAGAAAGCAAGCCATGAGAATTCAGGAAGTGCCAGAATGGAATGTTCTTTCTCTCTCTCTCTCTCTCTCTCTCTCTCTCTCCTCTCTTCTCTCTCTCTCTCTCTCTCTCTCTCTCTCTCCTCTCTCTCCCTCTCCCTCTCTCTCTGATATTTTTGAGCAGAGCTGCATCTGACCAGGGGCAGTAAACCCATACATGGTTCTGGCTGATGACAGATCAGTTCGGATGTAAACATTATTCTAGAGACATTTATGGACCAGGCTGCATGGCAGTTTGCATTGTTTATTCCTCCTCTCCACTGTGAAGGGAAGAAGTCATATTTGTATTTGACTTGCATGCAGAACAACATCATACAATTTTAATGACTCTTAAGCGTCATATTTTTCTTTTCATTTTTCTCGAAATGCAGCAACTTAATATGCATCAGCTGCACTTGTTGGTTTGTGGTGACATTTTTATAATTCCATACCAGGCTCTGGTATTTATTTATGCACAATAGGCCATATTTTTGTTGAAAAATAGCACAATCATGGCATGGCACAATCGTTTGACATTTCATAACGCTGACAGATTTTAAGTGCCTGTTTGCCCGCCACAGCGATGAAAATAAATAATTTTTTAATGAGGTTATAGGCTCCATTGTTTGCAGATCCAGGGCTGATATTTGAGCTGTAACTCATGTTTACTCAGATCGTTGAGCTGAACTGTGTAGAGAGACAGAACTCACATGATGATCTGCTCAGCTGAACTCTGTCATATGGACATTCATTAGGCATTTGGCTTTGAATTTGGATCTTAGTTTGACTAGATCTGACTAAGGCTTCATATACAAAAGCAAAGCTTATCTCCTGAGGCCAATTTATGTATACGCACAAAGCTGCCAAGGCAATATTGTAAAAGTGGAACAGTGCAATGATGGCAACAATGACGACAACTGCACATGGTCACTCACACACAAACACACACATATATGAACTCACGCATGTACTAACAAAAATAAGCAATGTCTTCCTGATGTTGAAAGCATCTCCTTAAACGATCCTGTTCTGCACCATGCTGGATTATAGAGGGAAGAACAAATACATGCTGATAGAGTGCAAAATTTAAAGACACATGGGGGATCTAAAGCTACAGTATATGTTGGGACCATGGTGTATCTATTGATTTATGACACAATAGATGGACATAAGAATTCAAGTGTTCACACAAGCATGATAGTGACCAGGCCACATGTACACCTATTCCAGTCTGTTCTTATGCCAAATAAATCTGCTCCTTATGTAACACCGTCCAACCATTTAAAAAAAAATACTGAAATGTTGCAGTTTTTGGTCTCCCATGCAGTCCTGTGACTAACAGTTAGCAAGGCTACCTGTTGTTCTAGAGCTGAGAGCGAAGACCAAAAAGTCATGAGGCACGTCAGGCAGCGCCCGGCATTTTGGGATGGTTATTCAGTCGAGCCAGTCGCCAAGAGAGTAGAAGGGACAAATGCTTCTTTAAAAATAGCTGAGAGCAGCTGGCTTGCGCGGTCTTTCAGCAGGGCCCCTCCTGCATGAAGGAGTGCATGGAGGCTCCCCCACCCAAGCTTCAGGCCCAAGCTTTAAAGGTTAATGTGGACCCACAGGTTTCAGCCCAGGCGTGTTCCATTACTGCCGTACAACTGTGTGGGTTACAAAATTGCTCCCAGTCAACACAGAGGAGCATTTGCGCATCCACAGAGAGATGGTCATGGAAATAATTTATAGCCATTAGCTTTTTGGCCCTGACACAGTGCAGCACGTCAGAGGAACACTCATAATGTATTAATGGTTAGTAATTCATTTGATATGCTTTCACACCTGCATTTAGATGTATGGTAACAATGTGTAAAGGGGTTCTTTCTTTGAACACTACAAGTCTATTTGCTAGTTCAAAGATTTGAGAGCATCTAGTATGTGTAGAAAATCTGCTGTTGGTTTGTTTCATGCTTAGTTCAACATACTTTAGTGACGGCGAGGAAGAGGCATACCAGGAAGCATTTTGAACCCAGGAAATTGCTCTGTGCTGGGCCAGTACGGGAAAAGCTGGCGGGGGTCTTCCGTGCCCACAGGACTCCTATTGACGTTGGGCACGACAAACCCCCAGACCACGAGTCGGCTCAACCAGTGCTGGCACAGACAACTAAACCACCACCTTTTTTCATGAACCCTCATTATGCCAACCCCATGAACCAGCTACAAAAATAGCTGGTGGCTGCGTGGGGGCTCATGGGTATGAGTACACGCGAGCACTGCGACGCCACACAGCCCCCCCTTAAGGGTCAGTGAGTCTCCTGTTGAACCACTCAACGAAGCTGAGAGCTCATGTGGAGCTCCTCTGGCACACCGAACCGGAAAAATAACTCCTGCAGGAGCTTCTTCTCCAGAAGGTAACCGGACTGCAGCGACTGGAGCGGTGCATGGGAGGTCCACATCTGTGTGGCACCCCGGCCAGTTTAATTCTTGTCTCAGGCATTTCAATGTGTTAGTGACCCCAAAGTGTCTGACCCCCGACGGCCCGTGAGGGGTCTGCAGCACTCTCTGCAAGCTCCATGGCACTAACAGCTGCCAGATAACACAGCCTGCGGCTGCTCCTTCTCAGCGCCGATATAACAGTCCATTTCGCTCCACCAAGCAGCCCCACTGTGAGTGGTAGGCTTTCATGATCTGCCTGTGGGGAGTGACGTCCGGCCAATCCAGCCTCCATCACTCCTGTAGCCAACTCTGCACTTTCGCCAGCTCTGCGTCGCTACCTGTGTCTGGCATAGTTCCTCTTTGCTAAAACCCTGTGCGGTCTCTGCTGCTGCCCACCTCTCCTGCTGCTCACACTTAGCCTCCAACCGCTCACAGTAGCGACATTGCACCTTGACACAGGGCGTCGGTGTTCAAATGGAGCCGTCCGGCTCGGTGCTGGATGGAGAACCAGTAGCTCTGCAGTGTGAAAATTCAGCACGCTACCTGTACCTCTGGCTCTTTGAACTGCATTAGCCTGGTTAGCGACGCATGAACTATGTGCCATAGAGATAAGGCTTGAAGTGCTTGAGTCCCGCTACCACAGCCAGTAGCTCTCGCCGAGTGACGCAGTAGTTTCGTTCTAATTACCCTACGCTCACACAGGCAGCAATTTTTCGCCTTACGTCACTCAAATCACCATACGTTGGTCGCTAGTGGGGGTTCCTATCTTTAGTTTATTGCCAGTTGCCACGGTTTCACTGGAAGCGCCAGGCTAGTGCTAATGGCCACACAAACGACATAGCTAGCTACAGAGCACAGGCAAAACCACCTATTTGACCACAAATCAGATGTCTTCCCGCTAAAAATTAGATGTCTTGCCCATTTTGACCTCAAATCAAATGTATTGATTGTATGTCTATAGTGTCAGAATGACCCGAAAACGTTTGCTCTTCGCAATCGCTGCCACCTTTTGGTGGCAAAAAACACCAGCGTCATTCTATTTTGGGTAAATCAAACACTTTAAGCATGTAGCAGCATGGTGAGCAGCTGGTTCAGGAGCTGCGAGTAGGAACGACTAGCAGATTGTCTAACTACACAGCTGTCTTTTGGCAGATCGGCCAGCTCCATTAGCCCCAAGGTGAATGCTGTCTTTTGCCTTTGGAGCGAGCGCCACCTGCCAGTAGCCACTGCGCAGGTCCAGAGAGCTGAACCACAGGAGCAGTTACAATACGGGGTAGTGGGTAGGAGTCTTGTTTAGTGACAGCATTTAGGTTGCGGCAATCTACACAAAATCTCTAGTTCCTGTCTTTCTTCTTAACTAGCACAACTAGGGTTGCCCAGGGGCCATTTGATTGCTCGGTGATGCTGGCGGCCGCTTCGCTAATGGAAGCAGATGGGTGAAAATGTCCAGATAGAACTTGAGCAGCTCCCACAGCCACTCACATCTCTTTTGCCGAGCCCTTTGCTACTCTACTGCTGTAGCTCTCTATCCGCCTCTCTCTTTCCACTGACTACCCTTATTCCTTTGCACTGAGACTGAACATCCTCTTCCTGTTCATTGCGCCAGTCTCCGGAGTTTCCCTCCTTTTCCTTGGTGTTGCGTGTTCAGCCCCTCCAGGGTCAGGAGAGTCCCTCCAAAGGCCTTCCTCCGCCTCGCCGCTCGCTTCCGCTGTATTTGCTTCGCACCTCGCATGCTGCTTCGGTTTCCAATGAATGAGCTGAATCTTTGTTCCGTCTATGTGGAGCTTACCGTCACTCAGGCTCAGTGAAGCTCCGACCACTGTGAGGAAATCTAGCCCCATGATCTACGGGTCCTGAATGGGAGCGAGCCAGAACTCGTGCTCGTGCAGCCAGTCCCCCACTCTTGACTGTGAGCCGCCTCTTTCCCAGCATGGGCGCCGTCCTGCTGGTGACGAACTTCGGGGGCTTTCTTGTCAGTACCTGGTGGAGGATGGAGACGCTCAACCAAGTGTAAAGCGGTGTTAAGAGGCTAACATGGCGCTGCAGATTCTCCGGTGACAGCATGTTGAGAAAGGCCTCAAGGGTTGGGTCATGCTGCACCTCTTTGGGGAAGTGGGGGTATGCCTGCCTTACCAGGGTGCCCAACTCGGCAACCAACACACCCAGCTTCTCCCCTTTCTTTCTGCGTTGGCTTAACAGTAGCTTGCGCTGCGTTGTGGGGGCTGGTATTTCAGGAGTCTTTCGTTCTCCTCCAGCTGGCTTGGCCCATCCCACTTCTGACAACATTGTAGCATCGGCGAAGAAGAGACGTGACCAGGAAGCATTTTGAACTCAGGAAATTGCTCTTTATTAGGCAAACACATTCTTACAGCAATAGAACGATGCTTTGTGGTAAATCAGAAACTGAGCCAGCATGGGAAAAGATGGCGGGGGTCTGCCATGCCCACAGGATGGTGGGCATGACAAAACCCCCGGATAACGAGCCGGATCAACCTGGAGACCTCAAGTTGGCACAGACAACAAAACCACCACCTTTTTTTTTCATGAACCCCCATTATGCCTACCCCACCTACCAGCTACAAAAATAGCTGGTGGCACCACGGGGGCTCATGTGTATACAAATGAGCACACCACACAAGCACCGCAACGCTACAATACTTTTGTTTTTAATATTAGTGTTAATTATCTCCAGCACTGACATAACAATTGCCATACAGTTATTGCAGGAAAGTATGATTGAGTGAACCAAAATAAATTATTAACAATCATATATTTACAATTTTAAAATGATACAAATGCATTTTAATGTTGCTGTCATGCTACCATTGCTGTCTTACAGTCTAGAGAAGAACTAATGTCTTTTTAAAGGAACAACCAATTAAAATTCTGTACCCAGGCCATGAAGTGACCAGACCTAATAGCTCAATCAGGCTAATTAAGACATATCTGCTCTCCAGTTGTATGTTCTCAGGCTGCTGGCAGATGCCCAGTGGTACAGGATTTCAGTTTGGCCCAAAGATCTGCTATTCACCTGTCACTTAGAGCGTTGTTTAAGCATGGTACACAGCAGAATTACACTCTCCAACCACCATCCTTCACCCACGCAGCCACCATTACTGGCTGTCACCTTGAGCAGCTCTTTTTAAATCTTTGTTTGGAATAGTCCGGCCACATGTGTCCTTCTGCTACTGACAAACTATGAGCAAGTGGTGAATGAGCTGTCCTGACAAAGACATTACCCAAAAGCCTATGCACTTCAGATCCGGCCGATGAGGTCATTGTGCTGCTTGATCCAGCTGTCTTTCTGATGCTATGAAGTAAAAACATTTCCCTTCCCCATGCAAAATGATGTTTGAATGCAATAATAAAAAAGAAATATTGAAAATGCCCTAAAACAGAACACGGAGATTACTCTTCAGTTATTTTATATGGTAGTTGTTCAGGTTTTGGTTGTTTGATTTCTGCCTCTGTTTCTCTTGGCAGAGTTATGAGGCTGTGTGGGCACACATGCCATTTGAGCTAGTGGGGCAGATATTGCACTGAATTGTCAAGGTTAAGGTCTGTTCTCTAATGTGGTGACAGGGCCAGGAGCAGATTTTACAACATCTTATGCAAGTGCTTCCTGTGAAAACAAAGCTTTTAAGCACTCGATTTATGGCCTCCTTACAGTCTGGACCAATGCCTGTTTCTCCTGTTACTGCAGCACTGTATTACTGTGCCTCTGAGTTACTACTTTGCATTTAAAGTGGAAGGAAATCTACATTACATAGACATGCAGTGAAAGTGGCACTGGCAGAACAGGAGGAAATAAGGAATCTGAATATCTTGCTATGATATTGATAATGCTGTACAGTGGAACATGCCTCACTATGGTCAGTGTCGAGTGCTTTTGTTCTTTTACAAACCTCAACTTTGAGGGAGAATGAGATGTCTGGTGGTGAAAAATGACTGACTAATAATGTTTCAATTGAGTGAATAAGTGCTCAGATGAAATGCATACAAAAGTGGGGAATAGCCCTGGATGTGTGTCTGCACAGTATTCTCTCATTGCATTGTAATTTCTTTCTTTCTTTGTGTTTGATTTGCAGCTACTGTCTGCAGCTACTGTGATTAGTGGAAATGGAGACTCTCTTTTGGGTCATGGGCTGTCTAAATGATATGACAGGGTTCAGTGGGTTCCCTCACGTCATTCGTTTGTCTCCAATTCCAACAACCCACTTTTCATTTGTGAACAAGCCGGAGGCTACACTCTCATTGGCTGAGGGGTCGTCTAGTGGCAGAGGAGTTACAGACAGGTGTCAGGTCTATATTGTGCCTTTCCCAGGGGTATCTGGGTACCAATGAATACACACTAAACAGAGGTTAACTGTAGAGACCCCCGAAAGCACAGCACCAGCAATGCCATAGAGAGCTGAACCTGATGCAAGTATGGATCCAGGCAGGTATTGAAGTTCTTTGGCAGTGGGATTAGGTGTACAGTGGTGGACTGGTTATCGCTGATCACATTGTGCATAAAGGACAATTGTCTTTTCAGCTTAGAAAAGGGACGTTATTCCTGTGATCATGGTGCAAGTGTAAAAATAAGGCATAGGATTATTTGTTACACATTCTCTGTATAAAGGGGTAGGGTTATAACTAATACATTATGAAGAGGTCAAATCATTTAAATCATTCTCATTTCTGTTTTCTCACTTATAGATTTTACGTTTATATTTTAGTGACAGTTTGATTCACATTTAGCACCCACAATTGAGTTTGTTTTTATTTGTTACAGATAAAATAATTCAGTTAGTTATATTTAGTTAGTGGTTGGGTGATGTAGCCTATTTATGTCGAAGTGAGGTGACATAAATAAGTAAACATCCACAAGACCGTTTTGTAAGAAATGGGACAGAACTTTTAAGCCTGAGCTTGAAGTCAGGAAAATAGCGTTTTGGTATTGCATTTGCTTTAAGAGAGGGTCTCAGCAAGCAGTAACGCAAGTGCATTTTTGGACCAAATGAGTTCGGGAATGCCACTGCACTGGCAGATTTTGAATGTCACACCCCTTGTGGCTCCGCTCCACTCACGTCAGCGAGCATGCTTTTATTTTTGACCACAAAAATAGCAATTGAGTGCAAACGGGAAAGAATTGGCTTATGTCCAACCAAATTATGCCAGAAAATTACGCTTGTGCCTGTCCGGGAAGGGAGTGAACTGTCCGCTCAACACATCTCAGTTTTTTACTGTGTTTTGAATGCTTTTGGTTGTTGAATTTGGCTAAAATCTATTATTAAAACCATATAATAAAAAAAACCCCCTTTGGTTAAAATTCACAAATTGCACCCAGTGGGAAATATCCGACTTGATGCCCTATGTAATTGTACTGTAGCAAACTGTGGTAGCTACAAATGACCTCGCGGATGTTTTTAACCTCTTAAACTCACAGTTGCTCATTTATTCATAGTGGTTACTGAATAATATGCTTTAAGACAATAAGTTGGTAGATTAAAGGGTTAAAACTGAGGTGAGGGTAGCTACTCGTGACAGTGTAAGACACCGTTAGCATGGTAGCTACTTTCCCCTGTTTAGAAAGGAAAGACTAATGCTGCAGCATCGCCAACGATAGTTTGTTAGCAATAGCTAGCATAGCTAGGTATTTTATTTCTAGTTAGTTAATTTTATGTATTAAATGTATTTACTAATGAGAGTGACTCTGAAATTGTGTTGTAAGGAGTGGACTGGGTGCTGTCTGTATGGAACAGTAAACGGAGTCAGTTCCCTTAGAGACTGTATAAGGACTTTGGTTCCCTTCTCGTGATAGCCTTGAATAATGGCTGTAACCATAGTGACAACCTCAGTGAAATATTTAAATGGCATCTTGGTCGTCCTGGATCAGTTGTTGTATACAAATTTCTTGTATTCTGTATTAATAATGATGTAATTTTTATTCTACACTCATTGGTTCCTTTTTGTCCCATCCCCCACAAAGGGAAAAAGCTGGTTGGTTAGAAGTATCTACTGTATTAAATGACTACATCTTTATAACAGTAAAGTGGTTTTAATTATATGGAAATTTCCCTTGCTCAGGTTGGTGGACTGTTTTATATAAAAGGTAATTTCATTTATTAAATTAAAGTTAAATATACCAGTTAACAACACTATCATGATACCGCATTATAATTATGAATGGCTTGGTAAGAGGGAAAGTGATAGTGCAGCATGTTTGTGTAATGATAGTAATTCCAAGTGTTTAAAGCAAGATTTTTGGCACATTCTTGTAATACATGTAATTGTAATACATGCAGAGCAAAAATAACCTTATTGTTAATATTTATTATAAAACTCAGGTGCCATGAGCAGTGTGTGCCCCCTAAAGTTGAAATGAAATCTATGCCACCTCAATGCTTTGTTTACTTTTTATCTGTCATGCTCATTAACATGCCTAATGTACACATACACAAAAACATCTAACCCAATGTTAGATGAAAAAAAATCTGCTGTCGCTATTAAAAGGTTGTTTAATGTTTTTGCACTTAGGCCCTGATTTACTAAGATCCCAAATAACGAGCGCTAATTTGCATGTGCAATGGGATAAATTGCGTGCGCAAATAGTGGGCGTGTCGTGTGTTACAAAGAATAATTGCGTGAATTACGTCACATGCAAAGTAGAGGGAGGAAACAATATGTAAATTAAGTTTTTGCGTGTGCTAATTGTTCTTGATCGCCATGAGGAGTTCAGATCTTTAAGAGACTTCCGGAGGAGTAAAATGAAATAAACTTGCCACACATTTAGTATAACACCAATTAAAGGCGGTGAGACGTGTAAAAAAACTGCAAAATAAAAGAGTGTATGTTCTGTTCATAAGGTACGTGTCAATTAAAACCTATTCGCAGGCTCTATTTAAATGCTGTTGTCATCAGAGGAGCAAACGTGCAGCGAACATCTAACCAACTTTGCTGTGGTACTGTTAAGTTAACCTCCTCTTTATTAAAACCTAGTGAATGATATAATTTTGTCTTCAACTGGTGGA
>JAOUQW010000047.1:172597-183010 GCA_028565825.1 Olivaichthys viedmensis | reverse complement strand
GACTAAACTTTGCACCTACTCTTGACCGGCTTGGTTTTATTTATTTTTTTGCTGGTTCATGTTTATGTGGTGCAAAGTTTAGTCCGCCGTTTATAAGCTTGTTATTACACCTTTATTATATCCACAGATGTGTGATCTTCAGGTTACTCAGCATTGTAGTGTTGACCGGTTTATAGTAGTCCTTTGTTTAAAAAGGAAAAAGAAAGAAGTGGTCATTTAATATTAATATTTTAGTGGCTCCAGGTTTTCGGCACGGCTTAATGCGAGAATTCTACAGATGTGTAGTAGTTGGTGGCCTGATTATTCATTTTTTGTTTTGTTTATGTCCTCATGGATCATCTCATGTTGTGGTGCACGTGACTGTGTCTGAGTGTCTGAGTGTTCGTACACTCTCCATAGCTGAATATATCGAACGTGAGTGATCTGTATACGTGATAAAAGCAAAGCGTCTTCATTGGTGGCTCGTAGGTGCCGTCTCAAATAACCAACGATAACAGTGTTTTGCTGTTATCACAGACACTTCACGCTATCGTCACCGATCCGTTCGGGAGAAGGGCTGCTTACCGAGGCAGTCAGCGTTCGTGCTCTCGAGATAAAGCCCTGGATGCGTAAGGACATCTGTCTTCAACCGTTCATTATTTTGGACATATGTCCTGCTTAGAAAAAAAAGGCAATCCCACAGTTCTCCCGACTGAAGAATCATACAGTCATACCATTCGATATTGTGGGGACGTCGTAAACCGTGATAAAAGGTGGCGTTATCGTGACATGAAGTATCAGCGCAGGTCTAGTGGCTGGCCAATCATTTGTTTGCAAGGTATCACACAAAACCGATATCGTGAACGTTCAGTCTGGTCATTGCGAACGCAGTGGATCCAGTTTTGGGGACGTTCATGCTCCTTCTCCAAATTTGTAATTGGTACCCAAAATATGATGTGATTTTTTATTTTTTATTTTTTTACCGTCTCACTTTCTTCAGACAGGCAGCTCAAATGTGATTTTTATTTTTTTTATTAATTCTTCTTCTTTTTTTAAACTTAACTAATTTTAACAGGAAAGATTTTCTGCAGTCTGAACAACAACAACAAAAAAGAAAACTTGTTTTTTTTTTGTTTTTGCTTGTTTGTTTGTTTGTTTGTTCCCCACTTTTTCCAATCAGATTCAAACCACAGAAATCTGATGCGTAATTGGGGTTTTTTGCTTAATAAGGAGACAGTTTTCACCTTCCGTGGTAAAGTTATAGGCTAATCAATACTTAAATGCATTCTCACGGTAAATCTTTTAACCAAGTAACATTTTTAAAGCAAATGAAAGGAATTTATTATAATGATGCAATGTAGGTATGCGAGCCAATGCAACTGCAGGCTGAACAAACAAATTAGATTTGGTCACTTATCATGCGCAATGTGGACACTTGGTCTAAAGATTTAAGAAATAATTCTTCTTCTGCGTGAACAAAGGCTTGCTGACGAGGTTGGAATTCCGTGTGCTCCTAGATGTTGCATTTAATTAAATGCGCAAAGTAGCATTTAATGCATTTAGAAACACCGCAAATACAGTTTAAGTAAAAATTTTCGAAAGCGTTTGGATCGGTTTCTTTATGTTAAGATTTTTTAACGGACTGCACTTTCAAAAAGTGGTCCCCGGCGTCAGTTACGCATATGCCTGTACGGGCTTTTCCAAAAGTTTAGACTGAACAGACAAAGCCAACTAACGCAACGAACGAGAGAGGAGATGAAGGAATTATGGTGTATTTTCCGTTTAGGGCGGTCTGTCGGTGTTGCCCGGGACGCATCGAGACGCATTAACGTTTACAATACAAATGCAGTCAAGTCTAGTCATGTAGGTTTTTATTGTCATTCCTCCATACACCTCGTATACATTGTAATGAAATGTCGTTTCTACAGGACCATGGTGCAACACGCAACAATACAGCAGCACGCTACACAGGATAAATACACGACAGTGTATGTGCGTCCCTGACCACATTCGAATGTGGCTCGACTGATCGAATCACAATGCAGCTCCGAGACCCATGTGACCCCGTTTCCCCTTGTACTTAGCGCTGACCGCTTGTGATCCGATCACTCGAGACGCATGTTAATAGCAGGTGAAAACGGGGCCCTAGTTTCAGCAGAGGGCGTTGGGTCGGTTTGGGGTGGAAGGGGAAGCCTTGTCATTGTTTTCATTGCAATTGCAGTTCACCTCACATGCATCAGAGGGCTGTAAGGCTTCCAAACTGCTCCTTTAAAAGCTCAAAGCATCATTCCGAATGGCTCGTGTAGCCCTTTTTAGGTTTCACGTATACAAGTACTGTATTAGTTTTGTGTGTGGGCTAGTTTGAATATCCGTTTGGTTTAGTGCTGTACTTAATTACTGTTATCCTTAATGCACAGTGCACTTTGATACTCATGATATTCCCATACAGTCAACAATGTTGGATGAAACAACACAGTATCTTGGAGCCAGGTCGGGCTGCGCAATATGACTTAAACTTGTACGATTAATGCTATGTTTTTTGGCTTTCTTGGCCATGTGAAATTTCAATCCATCTTGCTGCTTGTTATAAGACCTCGTGTCTACAATAACAGCAGCTTTTCGGGAGTGCCAGGAAGCGTTTATATTTAACCTTTTTAACTCCATCATCACAAAAAGCAATGCTGTTCAGTGTTTCTTTTCAGCTCATTCCCCAATAAAATGCCTTGAGGGCATCAAGGCTAAGAACTGGCTAATGCAACAACACATGACAGATCAGTGTCATCAGTGGGCAATAAATATGCTGCATTTAGCTGTAATTACAATATTATGATACACAAAATGTCTGATGGCTACCAGTTTCTTATTGCGATGATGTACATTTGTTGGTCGTGAGTTCCATTAGGTCTGGATTCAGTAGCTGACATTTTCACTGTGGAAGTCAGTAGGCTGAGTGTGCGTGCCACACATGCAGGGAGAAGGCACTGTCTCTTGCTCTTGCTTCTCTGTATTTCATTGCTGTGTACTTGGCCATATTATTGATAGACCTGAAAAGCAAGGTTTAAATCTTTCTCAACTTATCTGTCAACTATGAAATCAGATATGGCTGTTCCTAATCCCTTAAACGAAAAATGGACGATATTTTGATGGTTTCCCTTGTTCCAGATATCTACAAAAGGTTAAAAGTTTGGAAGGTGACCGCAGGCTCATGTGTGACGTAGCATCTCAAATGGATAAATAGTAGAAATGTAGCAAAACCAGCAATCGTACGGTCCAGAGCTTTGTCATCATCGTGGACCATCATGCAATGTTGACAAGAAAAGACATGGCTAGAAAAAAGTTCTTAATTTATCTCCCAGTTTCTCACGTTGGATGTTGTTAAGGTACCTTGCACTCAAAAACTCCTCTTGATCGGCTGATTCTGATGATGTAGATTGGTGCTTTGGTCAGATTTGTTGGGTCAAAACACAGCGCCCCAGGTATAAAAGCCGTAGAGCCAAATTATTGGAGGATCACGTACTACCCAGGAACTGTTAGCCACAAAACCTGCTATGGGAGATATGAGGGCATTTCCAATGTGCATATCATGCATATTTATAGACCTTGGCATTTTTAATGAAGCCATTTTTTGTTTATTGAGCATTAAAAAAACAACAACCCCATATAAAACATTTATATGACATGGACTATTTTTAATGGTTTAAAGTTACACGTTTAGAGACTACTTTAAATAAAGCCTCCCAGCAACAGTAGGTTGTTATGCTTTCAAAGCATTCACGACGAAATCTCCCGTGACCTGTTGCTGCATTAATTTGTCGCGTGGCGCAGTTTGGTAACACGAAACGCTTGGTTACGATGCAGCAGGTATTCCACTATGAATTAATTGGAGACTTCCACAATCGACTAATTGCACAGGGAAAAACCACACATTTGATTAATGTGCATTGGATCATGCAGCTGCGGTTATGAAACGTGATTAAGGGGGAGTTTTGCATTTCAATACACGGGAACAGCACTTTCTGTGGAAATGCCTATGGCTTGCCAGGCTGCATGAACACAGCCGATGTTTCATAACGATCACAGAACACACAGCCGTAATGTCTGCTCTTGTCGGTACAATGTATTCATACCAGTAATTTGATGACCTATTGATAACTGGAAATGTTTTCTTGCAATGCAGACGTAGAATGATTACTGAAGAGACTTTTGCAGTGATATCTTTGGGAGTAATAAATGATCCTGACTGGCTCAGGCAGCTTAGTCCTGGCTTTAAGGGCGCTAGAGGATCTCATAAATCACCATCTTGGCTGTGGCCTGCCTGAACCCTGGCCAGAGGAGACGATGAGGAAGAGGTGGCGTCATTGCCACGGCAGCGGGACTCCATAGCAACGACTTTTCACCGTTCTTGACAAAGATGGTGTTTACTCAGACTGACCTGAATGGCTCTCGGCTGTAACTGTGCACTGAGATCTTTAGATCCAGCGTATCTGAGATCTTCAGCAAAAAGGCCGTCGCAAACTTTACACTAAGCCTCTGTCTGTGCTATTGAATTTTTTCCCATAGGCTAACGCTGATGCTGAAACCTCCGTCTATCTTTAGCTAGCTGTACAAGGATTAGCTTTTTGAGGTTCGCTTGTAAAGGAGTAGCAGCCCATTGTTTGGTCTTTCCTGTTAAGCTAATAAGTTAGCGTTGGTTTCCAGTTGACCATGTCAGGAAGTCCTAACAGGGCTGCACAATAGCCAGATTTGAGCACCCGGAGTGACGTATAAACGAGGCTGCCTCTGATTCACGAAACTGTGGTGCAACATCAAAATGAGCTGTGATTTAAGCGCAAATGATGAATCAGTGTCAGCTGCGTGGAAAACAAGACACACACACACACACACACACACACAGAAATAGGAAAAGACAGAAAGAGAGAGAGAGAAGGAGAGTCTGTGTATATAAGGTCACCTAGAGTGCATACCTGCACAGGCCTGTTTCTCCATGGACCTCTGTGTCAGAATATACAGTAAAAGACATCTATATCATACAAGGTTATAAGTTTCCAGCTCTGCTCATATAACAGAGCAAGAGCACTATGCATTCCCATTACTATAATGGTATGGTCTAATTTGAAAAGCATGTGTTTCAAGTATAGAAAGTTGTTTTAGGTTTTTTAATTTGGCTGTCAAACAGTTCGGTTGTGTTTCGAAATATAATTGTGGACGTGTAATACTGAAACCAAAACATTGCTGCAATTTGGGTTTCTAATGATTAAATCTTTTTTAAATATGCTGAATGAATGACAAAAGTTTAACTGGAGTCAGCCAAGAAAAACACATCAGACACCGGCCTGTGGAAAGAGGGACGTCCTTCTCTAAGCATAATCAATGTACCCTTTGTTAATTGGGTAAGGCTGGAGAGTAAGTGAAATGTGAACCTTATAATATCTTCATAATGCATATGTAATACAAAGATTAAAGTAATAACAGCTGGGGTGTCTCATTTATTATATTATATGCACTGCAAATAGTCTACAGTATGCTGTACTGTAGATTTTGAGAAAGAGACAAATTGTGGTATGTGTGCTTTGAATGTCTTGTGAATTTGTCTGCAAAAGTAAAAGTTCATGAGTCACTGATGAATGTGGACACAGTGAGAGAGAGTGATAGATCAATCTACTTGATTCATGCAGTGCAGTGACTGTGGCTGGCCAGGTGCGCCCTCCGTCCTGCTGCCTAGGGCATTTAAAGCATGAATGTGTGTGTGTGTGTGTGTGTGTGTGTGTGTGTGCGTGTGTGCGTGCTAGAACATGGCTCCCGGCCACAGGCTTTCAGAGGAAGCTGGAGCTATGAGAGAGGCCAGGGTATTTCATACCTGCCTCCTTCCCATCTTCCCCCCGCGCTCCAGTACAACGGCCTCTCACATCGCTGCAGTTTCTCACCTTGTTGAGCCCAAAACAAACAGAGTACGATGTGGAAAAAAGATCCCCTTTCCCCCAAGAGTGCGCGAGAGAGCTTCACCAGATGTTTATAAACCATAACTTTGAAATATGGCACTAAATGCTTACAGCCTGTCACGTTGTGTTAATGCTGAGAGGAAGACAAAAAAATAATCTAATCATTTCCAGATGAGGATTTTTTCCCTCTGTCTTCTTTTTTTTGCCCCTTTTCTCCATCAGAGTAATCATGCAGGAACGTGAGGAGTGTCCAAACTTTATAAACTTGAAATATGCGCTGTGCTTTCTTTCTTGGGATGCCCCTTCCAACCATGCTGAGAAAGAATAAAACACAGAATGGAAGTGGGCTGCAGAGAACGCACCCTCTCAAGAAGTAGCAGGGGAAAAGGCTGGGGGGTCAGCAGAAAAATGACTGCCCTCTCGTTTATTATAAAAGTCAGCTTGGAGTGTCCACCTCCCAGAGTGCGGTCACCATGCTGTGATTTTGTGGCAGAAAGAAGAAAATATTTATCATCATTTTTGCAGAAATGAATTCTCAAAACCAATCCAAACAAAAAAGGGGAAGAGGAAAAAATCAGTTATTGGTTCAGAAAATTAGGCAAACAGTAGCATTCCAATAATTTCTTATGACATCTCATTTTAGTGCCTAAAATATCTTGATCTGGCAAGAGGCTTGCAGTGATCTCTGGCTCTTGTTTGCTCAGCATGAGGGACCAAGTGAAGGCTGCGAGGCTTTTAGGGCACTGCTATTAGAACAGTACACCAGAGACGTCAGGAGTGATGGAGGAACACACAGTCGACCTGCTGGTCTGGAAGCCATTAGATCAGTCCAAGGCAAGACGTGGGCCATGCAGTCACCCATAGCGAATGGTACAGCAGTGAGTGAATGCTGTGCTTTTTTTTGTGAGGTTTTTCAGGTTTACCTTTGTGGCCACCCATGTCTGTAGATATAAAACATAATAATAAGATAGTATGACAAAATAATGTCAAATAATGTCATTCTCTTCTAGTGATACTCTCACAAGTGCAAACACACTTGAACACACTTGGACAGTTGGACATCTGTCCCACTATCAGAGAGTCATGTTCTCAACACATTAAACAACACAACTAGAACTCCAAAGTGGTTGGACTGGGAAGCATTACTCCCTTACAGTCCCTTCTCATTTCCCCAGGCTGGGAACTAAATCACAGCAATCTTCACCTCTCCATTAAGCACATAACACTCCCACAAACATGTTCGCTCAAACGTAATTGGGATACATACATACATAAATTAGACGTGCAAAGTTTGCTCCCTCCAGACATTGTGTTCCTTGGTCCTTGAGATTAAGTACTCATCTCTGTATTGACGTGCCAGCGTGGCTGTAGATGTTTCGATTTAAGCCCAGTCGATTCCTTTAAGTATCTAATATAAGGGAGGCAGGCCGTAAACACGTCAAATTAGTGCTAACAAATAGCAGCGTGCAAGCAGAAAGGGCTTGTCGAGACCTGCGAGAGGGACAATACATTAGGAAGAGTTATATGTGTGTGCCCTCTCTGGCGCATCGGGGTTAAACAGAGCCTTGGCAGCCTCGGCTCCAAAGTGGATGGGGCCGTGCCGTGGTCACACACTGCTTCATTGGCTGAGTTACAACAGCAACAAGCATAGATTAATGGCAATCTGTAGCTGATTTTTTGTGGGCAACAGGGCCTCTAAACATGAGGCTTTCACAAGCCCTCCAGCCTGGAGGAGAGGAGCCAGGAGCCGGGCATGATCTCTGCCAAGAAGGATGGAGGGGGATGGATGTGAGGACAGAGGGAGAGATATTTCACAATCAGACAAACAACACAGATAGACAACAGAGATAAATGGACAGAGAGACAAAAGTAAGCCAAATGTGTTTCATGAAGACATACCAAGAGGAGAGCATGAAAGAGAGGGACTGAGAGAATGGAGGTTGAGTGGGGGAGTGAAAACAAACTGGCACATTTATTTTCTCTATGAGTATTTATAAAACAGGTCAATCGCTCTCTCTTCTAATAAGCGGCAATTCCTTTCACAGGGATTTGTATATTGTTTTATATTGTTTTAAGGCCAGCTAAAGCATGTTTTGTATGTTTTGTAAGTGGTCTTGTTACGTTTTTGTGAAACTTGCTGCCTCTCTCATTAAAACTGCCCTAATTTCTGTCACTGTTTGCATTTTTACCAATTCAGCATTTAAATACAGAATCGTCTCATTAAATTGCAAATCTTCCGTTTGCTCTCACTGATACACAACATTAATCACAAATTAGCTTGACTTGTGACTCTGCATTCCTCTCATTACAATATAATGGCACTTAATGATGCTTAGGAAACTTAATTAAATGAATAGAATATATAACATGTGAAGCCGCCACCAAGCATCAATCAAAGGGCTTCTGTCAATTGGATGCACAAGATTCCAGTCAGCTGAACATGGCACCATTGTGACCCCATTAGGAGTGAATCAAAGGCTGATGTGGCCCTATGCACACATGTCCTCCAAAACCAAAACAGTGTGTGACAGTGATGACTGTTGTTGTGCAACACGGATTAAGCAGATTAATAAAAAACACAGATATTCAATTGTTTTATGTACAAAGAAGATAAAGAAGTATATGGTGCTTGGGATTGAGTGTGTGTGTGTGTGTGTGTGTTTATGCCTGATGTGTGGTTAGAACTGTGTGGTCACTCAGAAAAAGAGGTACTGAACTGTACCTTTGTTTATCACTGGGGTGGTACACTCAAGGGTACGTCTATTGTACCTTTGGTATGTATTTTTTACCTGGGAAAGTGTATGCAGTATTCATTTGAAAACCGATTTAATGATACAGTGTTGGTCCTTAAGGTCTAATTAGTACAGAAGACGTATTTTCAAATAGCAGAGGATTTTGGGCCAAATTTGATTTAGTTTAGGCACATAAGGATCAGGTACTGCAATGGCAAGTGTTATGTGGGTCAAAAGTGCCCCAATTGTAAGCAGCCACATTTTAAGTTTTTAATGGCATTTGGAATCTGGGCCATATGTGGCCCAAATGCAACCAATGCTTGTGTGGCATTTTATTTCATGAAGTCGTAAGTGTAGGCCAGCATTGGGCCATTACTTGTGTGCTATCAGGGTACGACCACAGTGACAAGGAAAGGTACAGTTTAGAACCTTTTTTTTGAGAGTGTGTGTGTGTGTGTGTGTGTGTGTAGAACTTGTGAGTAATTGTAGGCTAAAGGTTTGAATTCACCAAAAGTTGCAGATAAATATTTCATCCAAAGCACATCAATTCAATTCAATTCATTTTTCAATGTATAGCGCTTTTAACAATAGACATTGTCCCAAAGCAGCTTTACAGAAATCTGGATGTAGATCCCTAACATCACAAAAGGTAAAGACAAAAAACACAAAACTTTGATGGCTATCAAACACATGGATGTAATATAATGTTGCTATGCCCCCATGACCTAACCACTTAGCTTTGTGAATTTACTGTGATCTCTGTCTTTTTATCAAAGCCATGGTGTTTTAATCATAAAAACACATTTAGATAAATAATTACTGCAGTGAAAAATGAATAAATAAACTGCTATAAAACACACTGATACCTGTGCTAATGGGTTTGCATTCATTATGCAGCCATCTCCCCCCTCTTATCTGCTGAGCTGAATCATTGCCAACTGGCTGCAACCACAGCTATGAGAAAAGAAAATGCTTGTTTTTTTTAGCCACAGCCATCAAAAGAATGGTAATATATGCAAATGAGAAGAAACATCTAGTCAAAAGGTCCATAAATATATAATATTAATTTGTCTAACAGAGTTCACGTGTCCCTCACTGGTGGCATAGGTGAGAGCTAAGCAGCTAAATGCAGTTTCCATCATCCATTAGGTCCCTCAGAATCTCTCATTAAGTACGACTCACAGCAAATTACCCATAGCAATTAGAATATGTATCAAACCCAACAAGATATGCTTCATGGCACGTGGCAACTCCTACTGTGGGTGTTCTGATCAGGTAAATTTACATCTGCACCCTGCAGCCTGCGTAGTGTAACACATGCCATTAAAGACGCTCACATTGGCCTTTTCGCTCTGCCTGAGTCAGAGAATTTCTGTCTTCTGTTGCAGTTCATCAGAGATGCAGCAAGGTCCTGAGCGAGCAAGAATGCAAGACACTGACAAAAGCACTGGACAGAGCTGACCATGTAAAGTACATAACCATAGCTGGTGATTTTCTGGAGACTCACTTGAAATAAAGTTTAGCTGTGTGTTTGGCTGACCCTCATGAACTCCTGAAGGCGTAAATTTCCATGTTCACCATCAGGAAGTTGCACTCAAATAGTAAATAACAGTGATTAACATGGACAAAGTCTGTGATGCCTGAGTTAGTTGTGGAAATGGTGGACAACTGGCAAACTGGGATTATTGATCCAAGATGGCGGCGCGGTAGCACGCAGCGGCCACTACGGGTCCAGAATATATGGTGCTTTTGTTACTTGTATC
>JAOUQW010000047.1:158313-172125 GCA_028565825.1 Olivaichthys viedmensis | reverse complement strand
AACGACATTTCATTTCAATGTATACGAGGTATATGGAGAAATGACAATAAAAACCTACTTGAACTTGAACTTGAATTTGAAACAGGGAACAATTCATTCATTCAACTTCAGTAACTGCTTTACCTGGTCAGCGTCAGCAGTAGATCCGGAGCCTATCCCAAAAACACTGGGTGCAAGGCAGGAATACACCCTGGATGGTCCATCGCAAGGCATCATACACATACACTCATACTCTCCTTCATACCTAGGGATAACTTAGAGTAGCCAATCCACCTACCTACATGTTTTTGGGAGGTGGGAGGAAACTGGAAAACCCAAGCGGACACGGGGAGAACATGAAAAACTCCACAGACTATGAGGCACCAACACTACCTGCTGTGCCACTGTGCTGCCCACAGTGCACCACATTAACAGAAAATATATTAATATAACTTCCATTTCTCTAACAACATGGGTAGGGATTGAACTATGGGCCCCTGACAAGGAGCAACATAGCAGCAGAAAGCTTTGACACAGACCATAGTGTGATTGAAACCAAAAATAAAAATTATATCATATATTTGAAGTAGATATCAGTAGGCCTTGATCTAGTGACAATAAGACAATAAAAGAAAGGAGCTTATGCAATACAGATATTATCAGTCCAAAGATGGTCAAATGTAAAGCTCTGAAGTAAATCTCAATTAATGTCTTTGCCCTTTTCCCTGTATCTATCTCTACTGCTATAAATCTCTCCACATGCATAAGAAGAGAAAAGTGTCTACAGTGCAAAAATAGGCATACTTTAAGAAATCTTGATTGGACAAAAACATGCAAGGATGCATAAAGTGGAAATATGACTCTTTGACAGGTTAATCTGGAGAGAGTTATAAAACTCGCCAAGATAGTAGATTCAGGTTTGTTACTGGGTTTCTCACAGAGCAACTGGTTTTTGAGTGACGTCAATCAATCAAACTCTGCTGTTGTGTACAAAAGAACTTCTTCCTCTGCCATTTTCAAATGGTCTTTCATCATGTGCTAATAAAAGTTATTAAGGCCAGGTACCACACTCGAATAGGCTTATTTTTCCCTCTACTCATAATACTCAGAATAGAACTTAACTGGTTGAAGGGAATGCAATTTATTGTCATTGTATAAGTACAATGAAATATTGTTTTGCGACTTCCCAAGCATGATGCTTAGTGTTAGTCAGAAATGCACAAGATTAATCTTAGCTAAGCTTAAAACATCCTGAGTTCTAATAACCCTAGGAGGCACTTTGCAAAAGCAGTAATATTCCTACAACAATACAATATTTTTTAATATTACAATTATGTATTAGACATGTTATAAAATATGCAAATGAGGCAATAGATGATTAAATATGCACTAATTTGCATAATGCAAAAATAAAATTTTCAACAAATGCATTTCACTCAGAATGTTTTTTTTTAATTGTGATAGCTCACCTAATGGTCAAAAATTTACATGTAAAATTCAAATCCAGAAATTTGAAAATTGACAATTGGAAGCAAAATAACCATTTTTGCCAGTGATCCCTGGCCTTAAGTAATTCCTTCCACGCCCACTGCCTTGTGGGTAGGATAAAATCAGAAAATTTTAACACTAGAGTCACAAGCAGGACATGACAGTGAATATGTCTTGCCATTTTTTGTGCCATCACGTTTTGTTGACCCTAATGTCGCCAGGCACCAGCTTCTCTGTGCTCTTTATGAAGATGTGTCTGAGAAGTGCATGTGCTTGTGTCAGTATGTGTGCATGTGAAGAGAGGCAAGGGCTGAAACACTGTCTCTACCCCCTCTTCACTTCACTCCACATCTTCCCCGTTTCTACGGCTTGGCCCCTGGTGTTTTTGTGTTGTGCGCTGACAGGCACGCGTCCCTTGGGAAGACCCTCCCCTCCAACCACCACCTGTACCCCTTCCATCTCTGAGCCTGGTTGCCTTTCTTCTCTCTCCTGGCGCCTTCCCCCATTGTCTCCAACGTCTCCCTCTGATCTCACATATCTCACAGGACCCTCTCTTTCACTCTCTCTTCCTCTTTTGGCAGCTCCCCTCCTCCTCCTCCCCTGCCTTGTTATTCTTTCTCGTTTTTCCCCTCTTAAGTTCGCCATCTTTGTCTCGCTCGTCCCTCGTTGGCCCTTTTCTCCCTTCTACCTGAGCTCCCTGGTGGGACCCCTGTTTTCCCCCTCAAAGAAGCTTTTTTAGCTGTCCCTATCCTCCATTGTCGTTCATGCAGGGAGCCTCAGACGCTTCGCTTTATTAATTTATTTTCCCGCTACAGACAAGGCTAGATCCTGCATGTAGTGCTCTTGATCTCCAGGTATTAACTGAAAGGATGCTGCCCGGGGAGAGCTATTCGTGCAGTGAAGAACACCTCCACAGCGGCGACTGCTGGCCATAGATGCCTGATGCTTGGCCTGGCAAGGTTAATGGGGAATGTAAGTGAACCTGAAGAATGTCATAGGATTTCAAACCAGTAGAAGGACTGGCATCAGAGTGATTAGAAAAATTGTGAATGATTAAAATTGGGTTTAGGGTTAAGACTGGCATTCATGACAGTGTTCACACACCAAGTCCTTCAATCACAGCATTTGAGCATATTAACTTCAGTAAATTTACAACAAATAAACATGTATAACAGAAATTTAGCATTTATACAATCACAACCCAGAACAAAACTAATTTAGCAGGCAGCACATTGTCATTAATGGAAAATATGAATCTCCCACTGTCCCTGTTATGCCACTTGTGATCAGTTCTTGTCACTTTTCTGTTCTTAATTTATATGCTGCTCCTTGGTCAAATCATCAACGTCACAGAGTAAATTTTCACACATATGCCAGTGACACTTAGATTTATGTTAGCACCAAATCCACTACACCTCCTCCTGTTATTTCATGTATTTATGACTAAAATCTGTGCATGAATTCCAATTTTCTAAAACTGACCGCAGACAATACTGAAATCTTGGTTGTTGGACCTTAAACACTGGTCTCTAGGCAAGCCAATATTGCTAATGATATTGATGGCTTTATGGTCAAACCCTCTGTTGTTATCTGGAACCTTTTTTTTTTTTCTCGACACCCACTAAAAGTCCTTTTTTCATCTTTTTCATCTTCAGAATATCACACGTCTTTGCCCCTTCCTGAATTTGCAAGATGCTGAAACTCTTCTTTATCAAAGTTCTAAATCAGCTTCAGTTCAGGTTTTCCCTAATTGGGGGAAGCCCTTCAGTGTAATGACCCCAAATTTCTAGAACTCCATACCGCCATCTCTGCAAGAATGTTCTTCTCATCCTTCTTTAGAGCCCAGCTTAAAACTTACCCCTTCCCTTAACACTACTTTTCTCCCTCATTTTGTTCACTGTCAGTGTTTTTTTGTTGTTGTGTGTTTGTGTGTGTGTCCTGTAATACATCTGTCTTGGGTCACTTGTATTACTGTTTGTTAATATATTTGTGTCCTTGGGCTTTGTAAAGATACTACTTATTTTTATTTTTATTTTTATTTTTATTAATGGCAGGGTGGCATAGCAGGTAGCGTTGGTGTCTCAAAGCTCCAGGGTTTGGGGTTCGAACCGGAGCTCAGGTAACTCTCTGTATGGAGTTTCCCATGTTCACTTCATATCCGTATGGGTTTCCTCCCACCACTCAAAAACATTCCAGTAGGTGGATTGGCTATTTTAATTTCCACTAGGTGTGAATGTGTGTGTGATGCCCTGTGATGGACTGGCGTCCTGTCCTTTCTTGTGCCCAGTGTTCCGGGAATAAAGCTCCGGATCCACCACAACGATCATCAGGATAAAGCAATTATTGATGATGATGATGATGATGATGATTATTATTATTATTATTAATAAATATTATAAAATACTGTCTGCTGTCTGAAAGTTACAAAAAATCACCTTCTCACTTTTTCAGCAGCGAGTAAGAGTGAGAGAATGAGGGAGAGAGCGAGATCATATTTATATTCTTATAAGAACTGCCCAGTGTCTATGTGAAATACAGTATGTCGTTGAAAAAGTCCAGATCTGCATTACATATACAGACATCACTGTGTTGTGAGCCTTATAAGTGCAGTATTAAAGTAATCAACAGTGTCATTAATGCTGATTGGTCAAATCGGCTATATAGAGATTCTGACGTTTCAGCTCAAACTGTCACCTATCAGTCATTCACTTACATTAGACTTCAGACAGCCTTCCCCTGGGTTTCTCTGACTGAGAGAGCGAGATTGAGAGAGAACAGAAGGAAAATCTTGATGCTGCACCAGGGATCCATAATGTTTAAAGGAGGCTTTGTGTTCTAAGTGGCTCTTGGCAGGGGTGCAAACTGGAGGTGAAGAGGGTGGTGGTGGTGTCTCAATAATCCATTAGCGAATAACCATCTAAAGCTCTTCCTTCTTCCGCCATACCGCAGCTGTTTGAACAATAAAACTCAAATTAAGCTGAAGATGAAAGGCTGTTTTGCCTCACTTTACTCTTCATTTAGTTTACCAACGTACTAAAACAGCAGGAAAAAGTTACTGCATAAAACTAATTCCAGGACAGAGCAGTGCTACAAAATCATCTCATCAGTTTTTTTTTATTTTTTACCCCCCCGTTAGCCCTGTTTCATCTTTTCTTTATTCAGTACAGATCAGGTGTGCAAAAAACAACATCCCATAGTGCTGAAACCAGTATATGCTTTGATTTACTAGCTGACATTAATTATTCAAACTTGCACTTCATTACTGTTTTAAGGTTGTTTTGCAGCTCACTCCGAAGCTCGGCCACTGAGGTCAAGTTCAGCAAAAAGCTTCCGGTGACTTTTACAAGTTAATCACATCAAGAGGGTGTTGAATTAAATATGCAAAGTAAAAAACGGATTAATTTTTGCTGACGACCGTAAATGCAAATGATGAGTCAATTAAATGCAACGTGCAGGTCATTTAATAAGTTTGGGAGCCCATAATTAACGTACAGTAATGAATGAGACTAATTAAAGCGTGTTTCTTTAAGAGGGGGGAAACAGTGGTAATAATAGTAGTTTTTTTTTTTTCTTTTACATGCTGTTACATTTAGTAAGTCAGTAGTGCCTGAACATGGCAAGAGATTAAGCAGGGCAGAATCTGGCCTCTTCAGGTGTAAAATGAGGAACACAATAGTTTGGGAATCGATTTAGACATTATTGATAGTTTCGTATTGATAGAGCACCAGCTAAAGGACCAAGAAAAGGACACTTGTAAGATCACAGACAAGAAGTAACTTTAATTTAATATTGTGAATTTTTAAAAGTTATTTTACAGCCTTCATCCAAAAAATGATAACAATCTATACAGTGGTATTTTGTCTTGGCTTTCCCTATCAATAGAACTGCTCAGTGTGTATCCAGTCAAAGACAAAAAACAACAACAAAAAAAACTAACAAAAAAACAACAGAGAGAAATGAGAATAGGAAAGGAAAAAGAAGGGACCAGCTTTTTTGGTTTGACTCTTGTCTCCTACAGAATGCTTGTTGCTTTATCAGCTGCCCATCCTGATCATTAAGATGGAACCATGTACAAAGAGGCCATTGTAGAACAGCCATATATTTATAACTCATATGAAAGGAAAACTTTGTTCTGCTCTGATAGAGTGCGAACATGAGAGAAGAGCCCAAACACTTCTCTGTCATCGGTGGCTTCTGTTATACGCACAGACACACACAGACACAGACACACACACCCACACACACCAAACCCAATACTGGCGAATGAAAAGCCATATTCTCCGTTTGATGGTGACATACACTACAGAAAACAGCACTTTAGACTGTTCACAAAGGGCCATGCACTTTGTAGCCTGAACACTCGGGGTTCTGTTGGCAATATTGTTCCAACAGGCAATTTGGCTGACAGAAGAAAGGGAGTTAACGGCGAAGCAAACACAGTTAGCATAAGAGCCTGGGAGGCAGCACGTTGTTCTCTGACATTCAGACCTCTCACTCCAGAGGGAGAAATGTGTCAACGCTACTTACTGGAGCACTAGGACAGCATCAGAAAATACAAAACACACACACACACACACACACACGCACGCACGCACACACTCTCACACTAAATTGTGCTACCATCTGCAGAGTTACACCATCAGATCGACACTCTGTGAGCTAAATGTGAACTTGTGGCTTAAACAATATGGCTTTTTAGGGTTTCCTTTCACTCTTGTGGATTTTAAAACCAAACACACACTAATAGAGCAAAAATAAAATTAAAAAGGCAGTTGTTGTTTAAAATTAATAATAAAGTGCACCGCATTTCCTCTAGCAACACACAGCTAAAACACACATCTAATATGAATCATTCAGTCTCTCCATACATAACATTAACTTCTTCATTATCTGTATTAATCCAAACAACTACAAAAAGGACAAACTCTTTATTTAACCTTTCCCTGCTTTGATGAGCTGGGTCTTATAAACAGTATTTATGTAAAACTGCCCAATTTGTGCTTTTTTTGACGTCATAAAATCGCCCCATAAGAAACTCGATGGCATCGTATAATGGCGGCGATGGGAACTGTACAAGTGATTGTATGCTTATTAGCTTGCATTGTTAAGGCATCTAAACTGCTGGTACTGGTAAAGTGAAAAGACAAAGACAGAAATATATAGATATAAAAGCAGGCATAAATAATTGAGAAATAAAAAGGATAGAGAAACATAACAGGAAAGTAATCACAAAAAAGAAAGAAAGTATTTTCATATTTCATCAAAAATTCCCCTTTAGTTTCAACACACAAAATGGAACTGTCACTCTCAGGAGAGAAGAGCCCATGCATATTATTAGTTTAACAGGATCAACTTTTGTAAGCCTCAATGAGAAAAACAAAAAAGGTATAGATTTATATATTTATCATATATATATATATATATATATTTAAAATCTACACTACTAAATGCTATCAGAATAAGATGCTACTTTTTTCCATACATTAAAAAATTCCAAAAATGAAAACAAATTCTTTTAACTTACAAATTATACAAAAATAGACAATGGATTTTTTTTATGAATGTAACTTAAAAATGGAGGCATGGCAAACATGAAAAGTAAACACAAATAATCCATGAAATACATTTCGACAATGAAGACAATGGTTGCTAATAAAACGGCACATGATCACATATGACTTATACAGTCGAATCAAATGAGGGGAGAAAAGCAATGTACAAACTCTAAATACATTATGTATATGGATATTTTACAGAACCTATTTTTATGTGCTGAATCCAGGTTTCCTGTTGTTGCTTTTCCTTACTTAAGTTAGTAAGAGGATGCAGTAGACAGATCATTGGTGATTCTAAAAGCTGCCTTAAGACATTTTGATATAAATATATTCAACAATTTTGGCAAAAAATGCATATGTACAAAATAGTTGACTACCAAAGGGAGTTGATCAAAAGGTTGTTGGATGTTTGACACTTTTTACGAGGAGGCTATTACAGTGCTGGGCTACATATCAACATCCTCTGCTTATTTCCTTTATTGTCACTTGTAACAAAAGGGGTTGTTTTAGCAGCCAGCAACAGACACGTATTCCTCTCCTGCCTCCCTTCATTTGATCCTTCACTGAGGAACACAGCAAAGATGACACATGGAGAAAAAGTAATAATCACAGGCTTGTGGTTTTTTGTTATTTTTTTTTCATTTTAAATAGACAAACAACAACTCAAATCCAAACAGATTAAAAGCTTCTTATGGCTTCATTATGTAGCCTCATACAAACATCCTTCAGCACATGTAAAAATATTTTCAAAGCTAACATGGCATAGCAACTCATAGTGTACTTTCTTCTCTTTTCTTTTTTTTGTTTACTACATTTTCCGGCACTGATGAGCAGCAAATTATTTTGTACAAATATAAATATGGATTTGTTGCAAAATGTTCATTTGTCAAACACCTTTCTCTGAGCAGGATGTGGGTTTCTCTTTTTCGGGAGTATGGGATCTTCACAGTGGGCCAGAAGCTTATTGAAAAGCAGCTTATGACTGCCTTTTAAAAAGTTCACCTGTCACTAAAGACATGGATAATCAAACCGGCATGTACCTGGACAACCAACACAAAAGATTACTGAATATGGCAATAAAACTTAACAAAACAAAAAGCAACATTTATGGCAAATTTTGTTTGTTGGCCATGGACTAGAGTCATAATAAGGGGTTCATCCTCATTTACAAGTTGGCCAATATGAATTTTGTTTAGGATTATAAATCTCTTGAACGTGTCGAAAACAGTACATACTGTAAAGTCACCTGTTAAACAGAACCTGTTTTTCCCCACACTGCTACACAACACCCAGCTTTCAGAAACATTACGGATGGAACTGCTCTCATAGTGTCATGTGTGTATGGTACAGTCAGTACAAAAGGCATATAATGTTCACTTTAAATCATCTATGACTTTAAGTTTAAAAATGAATTAAAAAAAAATCAAACCACCACCACACTCCTCATTTCCCTTAATTTCAGATTCTGTGTAAAAAGGCCTGAGTTTTCAAAGTCAGGATTTTCTCTTTTTTCCTGTCCTCATGGAGACAGGCAGACCTTGGGGGTCCAGACCGTGGGGGTTTCGAGTGTGAGCCGATATAAAACGTGTCTCATCAGCAGCCCAGGAGCCACTACATGGGAGGAACGATCATCCCTGGGATTGCTGTTCATGAAAAAGAGAGAGAGAGGGAGAGAGAGAGAGGGCTTTAAGTCATGTATCAACTTACTTTTGTGGTTAATTCCATGAAGCAGTTCCAAACAAAAGTTGTTTAAGCATCTGGAATGCACACGCTGTTTAAATGAAATGAACAAATCTAAATTTCACTGCCCCACAATTACTTTGGCCTTGATTCCAGCTATTCCACTGATTGATTATAAACTATATATTGTGCAATAATTATTTGTTACTGTACCGAAGAAATATGAGACAAAAGAAAACAGAACAAAATCCCTTAAGCAGAGCAGAGAAGGAGAACCAAATGGCATGAACATACTGTAGGTTGCATGCAAACTGCAAATACACGAGCATTGACAACCACAGAGCGATCCAA
Organism: Olivaichthys viedmensis; assembly: GCA_028565825.1. Taxonomy (NCBI): domain Eukaryota; kingdom Metazoa; phylum Chordata; class Actinopteri; order Siluriformes; family Diplomystidae; genus Olivaichthys; species Olivaichthys viedmensis. Next base: position 163,072 of record JAOUQW010000047.1, on the reverse strand, counting down.
AGGGAATGAAGGAACAAAAAGGGGAATAGAAGGAGAATATGTGAATGGGTCACTTATGCTGTGCAGTCCTGAATCCTGCTTGCTATTGTTTTCCATCATAGTTTCCCATGCCTCGGTTGTGTACATCCTCTATGTTTAATTAGAGTCAATTGTCAGGATAAATAGTGAATCACTTTAATGGTTGTAAATCAGTCCCTCTCCTCCATCGGGGACCCATTATGTGAACAATTCATCCACACAATTAGTGATAAGACTACAGGACAGCCTCTGTGCCTGGGCTATGATTGAGAGTGCTGTAGAATGCATTAAATAATGTCAGTCTCCCACAAGGACTGAACTCCTTATGCTAGACTAGTAGTGTATGCCTATGGTCAAAAGACAAGAGTTCTTGCTAAGTTTACATGCTAAATACAGCACGTGTAAATTCACTGCAGGGAATGCCTTTCGGGAAACACCATTTCAATTGCTTTAAATGAAGCGAATGAGATGAATTGTTCTCTACTCCTCGTCCCCTGGGACTAAGTCACATTTGCTGTTCATCTATTCCTTCACATGACAAATGACAAACAAACCTGGCAACCAATAAATAAACAAGTACCATAAATTCATATTCTGACCGTCATGAACTCGACTGCCTGCGCAAACAGCTCCAGTGTAGACAAACAGCATGTGTTCCTCACAGGCATGAGAGCCTCATGAAGCTAATAATTCCACAACACGGGGGCAAAAACTGGCATGAATTTTGTTTCTCAATAAGCAGAGAGAGGGAGAGTGTGATATTACGCACATAAGGGATTGTGCAGTATTTCCTCATCTCTCCATGCTCTGCAGACCTCAACACCACTGGAGATTTTTCATACACCATATTGGCTCCCTATTGATTGGCTCTCCGTACACTGCTCTAATTCTCAAGCTGTTTCCTGAGTGTCTCACACTTGTTCGAAGGGGGAGAAAAAATGAACTGTGGCTTGTCAGGTCAGAGGTGCTCAACACAGTGAGAGGAAGCACTCAGTGCACCATGATAAAAGCTGTCTGCTTAATATACTCAATTACTTTTACATTGGACTCTCAACACAGGCTGTCCGACCACAGTGTGTGAAAGCTTTAAGCTAAAACTAACAGCCAGAAATAAAAAAGAAAAAGAAAAAGAAGGATTTTAACATTGGGAGGATTATTACTTCTTGCTGTACTCAATCTGAGTGTACAGTGAATCTGTCCATCAACAATTGATATCATTGAGATGGTCCATTTAGAGCAGGATGTTACATCAGGTTACTGTACACTAGGTGTACGGAAATCAAATGAAAAAAACGAGACGAGACATGAAAAACTAACAAAAAGATTAGCAAGCAGCACCACTGGAACCCCAAAGAAGAGCATACACAGGAAACAGGAAGTCGGGTAGGAAATAAAACACATATGGCATGCTCTCGGTGAGGGACAGCAGGCCCCCAGCGACCCAGCAGAGGAGAGAGTAACGAACAGACAAAGAAGGCCGAAGTGATGGGAGAGAAAGAGAGAGAGGTAGAGACATCATCACATACTTCAGGAGAAGGCCAGTCCCTGCAGGGAGCTGGTTGTGGAATACTTGCTAGAGTCCACAAAAGACTGATCTACTGGAGGCACGAAGAAGTAGCAGGGTCACAGGAAGGATGAAGGGGAGATAAAAGAGAAAAAAAGAATGGTGTTATTCTTTATGTGTTGGGAGAGAGAGATTACTGATTAGGGCCACAGAGCAGCAGGTTAGTATTGGACAAGACTGACGTAGTATTTTCAAAGTTTTAGAAGAATAGACAGTATGTTATACAGTTGAAAAGTGGAGTTGAAAAGGAAATAATCAATATCCAAAAATGTTTGTGCTAAACACTAGCGTTCCAAAGTTTGGAATCAATGTTTTCATTGATATAAACTCCATTTTGTTTCAGATACATCTATAAAATGATTGTAATATGATTCTAGTTTATGCACTTTAGGTTTCAAATCATTTGTAGAAAGCTGTAAAACATGATGTGTCCACAATTATGACTCCAAAATGACTGTGAAAGTTTCCTAGCATCAAGAGTGATGTTAATATAAACATTAATATCCAGAATACCTCTATTTTAAATTTTCATTATTAAAAAAAAAAAAAAACTTTTAAAATGATTTTTAAACAAGTTTTCCCAAAATACTTTAAATACCAAACAAAACCTCTAAAAATACCTTTTGATGTGTGTTTATATTAGATACATTAGACCTACTACATTGTAGAAGAGTTTAGTGAATAGAATAATGACTGTTCATAAAATATGACGGGTGACTCCAAACTTTTGAACGCTGGTGTATGTAGTAAAAATGTAACCCTTATGTTCTCTTCACTATAGTGACCCAGGCCATCTCTTTTGATTTCATAGCAACGGCATTGTAAAATATATTTTTAAGTACCCAATCATATCTTCATATCTATTATTAGCAAAATAACACATAAAGCCGTTTCACATGTTTGGGGATCCTCTTGATGGCAGATGTATGAGCAAGAGTGTAAATAATATGTTGTTTTAGATTTACAAAGACCAGTGATTTTTTTAACACCTTTATATCACCTTGTTAGTCTCAGGTCCAAATTCCCCAAACATAAGCTTGGTAATATTGTAACATTGAAAAATGTGATTTTTCAAAATGAATTTCATTTCATGTTTATTCAAGAAATTAAGGCAAGCACACAACGTTACATGGAGGAAAATTTATTTTTAGTATTGTTCCAATGAGTCCAATTTAAATGATTGTCATCTTAACCTCAACAGAACATAAGGGTTAAAGATTCATATGTGCGAAGTTTAAAGCCATGTTTTCATATTTTGTGCCAGTGTGGCTGCTGCAGTGTGCAGTGCCTGGACTCACCTTGGAGGCCATTGCCGTTGGCACTGGTGCAGGTGGGAGGTGGCGAGGTCTGGGGCCGCACCACTGGGGCGAAGGCGCTCTTCTGTTTTACAGCCGACACCATGTTGGCCGGCGAGAAGGAGAAGATGCCTGAGGAGCTGCTGCAGTTGGAGGGTAGGCTGGTGGAGGAGGCCATGGTGGGACTAGAGGGGACGACTGAAGAGAAGGGCGAGGGAGCAGGAAAAATAGCAAAGGGGGGATAGAGGAATATAGATGAGGAGAGAGTGGATGGGTGAGAACATGCCTCATAGTCCTAGAGCATACAGACAACACAGGAGAACGAGGCATGATGACTGGAGTCACTATGTCTAGGACAATAAGCATATAACTACTGTATCATCTCATATAACTGTTACATACATATAGCAGTTGTTACAAGGCTTAATTTATTTGATTTATTTCCTTCTTGGCCTATTAGTGAAGAAAAAGCACTGAAGAACAAATGCCTCTAACAGACAGGATATATAATCGTGGCACCTCCTCTGGCCCATCTCTTTTTGCTCCTCCTCCTGGTAATACACTAAGAGTATTTTATACTTCAATGGTTTTACAATCACTGTTGTATTTCAGCCTGCCTCTGATATCATGTTCTGCCTTTACTGTTGTTATTATACCACGCTTAAAATTTTATGGGCCTTTCCCAAGTAAACTCTCTTGATAATGTCATAATCCATTTATGAAGGGCCTGCTAATCAATTAAAGAAAATTGGAGCCTCCAAAGCCTGCCCTCTCGCATTGATTGAAAGTGTCTGTGCAGAGTCACAGAGCCTGTTAAAATACTTGTTAACATGTCCGAATCAAAGCTCCTAAATTGAATTGCTTCTTCTGCAATTAGTTTATTGATTTAATTAAGACTCTTTAATTTAGAAGTCACGGTAGAAGATTGGTGTTATACGTATGGCTGGACATTATGGTTGAGTGTGCTCCAGAAAAGGAAGGGTGTACATTTATCTCTGCTCTTATAGACCCAGACATAGAGTAATAGCTTTATCTATTGCTATATCACAGCTGTCTCTAATGGCCCTGAGTATTTCACCATTAGAGCATTACTGTTTGTTACACACGACAATGTAAATGGCTTCCAAGTTAATGTTCAGTGGCCGAGCTAAATTTCTTTGCTGGATAAATTGGAACAATAACAACGGCTTCCATTGCACACACCAGAAAGGCCCTGTATATAACCACAGCTACAGAAATAATGATGACATTATGATCAGCGCTTTTTGCTTGGAGGGTCAGTGATGACAGTAATTCTGACACTTGAGCACATACTGTATGTATGAATGGACCCAGTTTTGGACCCAGACTTGTGGGACGAGTAGAGTGTTAGAGAGATAGATGGGCTGTACTCACTGGCATAGGGGGAATTGGCGGCTGAGCCGTTAAGGAAGTTCGGTGATCCTCCCAGTGTGGTCATGCTGCTGTTGCCATAGCCGTTCATACTCGTGCTCACTGTACTGTAGCTGCTCTGCTGGGGCGTAGAGCTGGGCACATAACCATGAGGAGACACACTACTTGTGTTCCGACTGAAACCTGAAACACACACACACACACACACACACACACAATTGCAGACATGGATAAGCAGAGGATCACAAACTGTATATACTGTATATAATATATATATACACACACACACACACACACACACACACACACACACACACACACACTATGTATACAGTATGGTCCAAAAGTCTGAGATTTTTTTCATTGCCACTGTATGGCACTACCAAAAGTGACCACACCATCAGAAGACCAACACATAAAGCTTTGCTCACTGAGAGAGAGAACAGCAACTTCATCACAGATACAGAATGTGCTGAATAAAGAACGAGAG
>JAOUQW010000047.1:137450-148552 GCA_028565825.1 Olivaichthys viedmensis | reverse complement strand
GTAGTTGCGCTGTGCCGACCCTCCTGTTTGTACTCTGGGGGGGGGGGGGGGGGGGGGGGGGGGGGGGGGGGGGGGGGTGTCTGTTGAGAGTCCAAATCCAATAAGGAAGAAGCCAAAAGTTGGTGCAGATAAACAAATAAATGCTATTAGCAGCGGGCCGTATGTGGTGGCCCTGTGTCTGGAAGCCTGGCCCATTTCCTGGGTGAGCAGAAGGGCTTCCAGTAAGGGCTGAGAGCGGGGAGCCGAGAGCGGTAAACAGGAAAGAAACCCGATCCTAGATCTGCACGTCTGTGCGCCTGCCTATCAGTTAGAGCCATCATTAGCCTGACGATGCCCTCCTTCCGGCTCTGCACTCGACTCCGTAGCCACGCTGAAGCATGCAACACCCAGAGTTATAAAAACTTCAGTCCAGCTCTAAAACTGAAGGTCCTTTTAGCTTATAAAAGTTTTCTCTGGTGTTTATACTTAAATGTAGGTTACTGTATACACACACATACACACAAGTGTAGGGGGAAACAAGCGTTTTTATAATGCATGAGGCTCAGCCCCATCACTGAGGCCAACTTACACATTAATGCACTCTGGACATCCAATCTGTTCCTGTGTGTAAAATGACTATGGCTGGTGAAAAAGGTATATGTTCAATAGATAAGGGATGGCTGAAAAGATTAAATAATGGCCAGGTCATATTGGGAATTTTAAGGCATCAATTTTACAAGGGAGCTAGGCCTGTAAAAACATGACAAATTTATTCCAGCGTTTGTTCATTTGCAATTTTATCATCTTCTAATGTTATGTTAGAACAGAAGCATTCAACTTAGATTTTAGTGGGCCACAGCCCTACATAGATTTGTTTTCCCTCTTTTAAAACACCAAATTTATCCCAGGAATGCCATCAAAATTAGTTGATGAGTTGAATCAGGTGTGGTAGAATGCAGAACTCCAGAAGTGACAGTCTTGTGTTACAGCCATACATCAGCAGTGCCATTGCTGTCTCTCATACAGAAAATTTCTTGCCAACGTGTTCTCGATCTCTCTCTATCTCTCTCTCTCTCTCTCTCTCTCTCTCTCTCTCACACACACACACACACACACACACAAACTGACACACACACACATTCATGCATACAGATATGACCCCAAATCAAAGAGGATAAAATCCCATCAAATAGATGTAGAACAATTAATTAACACAAGTGCACCAAAAGTCAATTGAAAAAGAGGCTAGAGAAATCAAATAATTTAAAAAAAGATGAAGAATGACTGCTAAAAAAACAATCTTGCTACTGACACCATTCATAAACATAATATGTCAACAAAGAAGGTGATATGGACACAGATTCACAAGTTTATGTCTGTTTTGTAATGAATTTAAATGCTAGCCTCAAATTGTGACCACACTGGCGTGCAATATCAGCCTGTTTACACCCATCAGAGCTGCAGCCCATTTTGATGAATGAGAGCTCTCATATAGTGAGCTATTCCTTACAGTTACAATGAACAGATCTAGCCTCATCTTCAATTTCAAGTGGCCTGTTTGTTACTGCTATAAACATGATAACAAAATGCAGCAGTCGTTCAATAACAAGGACCGCTTATTTACAGAATCCTGTGTAAAATTTTCTATTTGACTTAAATGGATTTAGCTTATAAAAATGTATGTTCACTGTGTAGCTTATAGTCATCCAGTCATGGTAATGTGGAATGACACAAACATTTTTATATTGTCCTGAATAATGACACTATAATTAAGTTTGTACAGTTAAAGAAACAAAATATTTTTTGATATATAATACCTAGCTGCAAAAGCAATTTAGAGGAATTTAACCAATATAGTGGAACAATATGGAGTAAAATAGGTTATTTAAAAAAAAGAGCTAATTAGTAAAAAAGAGTAGAATCAGAGAGTTGCAGCTTGATCAAGTTTTCAGCATTTCTTAACTGTTTTGTTACAATTGTCTAATATTAGATCTTCCTTACCTTTTCTTTTTAAGTGACTGTAGTAACTGCTACAGATTGTCAGTTATTGTCTCAAGAAATTTTATTAACCTTTTTTATTTCTATATATAGCAAATATAAAACATTATGTGCAGCTTAACTACCTGAAAGGAGAAAGGGTTTTTATAAGGGTTTAGAAAAAAAGGATGTCAGATTCAAATTACAATTTCGCACCGACTATACTACCACTAAAGTACAGCAGGTTATTTATAGAATGCGGCTTTAACCCAGTCTTGCCGCCATGTTGGAGGAGACCCAAATGATCACATGTGAAGTAGAGCAGAATGCCCATTCCATGTGTACGAGACCATCTGATGCAGCACAGGCTATGATGTATCAACGTAGAGATAGTATGCTTATCTAAACAGCAATCAAATATCCTTGAGTTCCTCCCTCTCCTCCCATGTCTTCAATCCGTCAATATCTGTCCATTATAAATATCAGTCCCTTTACTCTTTAACTAATGTGGCTCCCTTGCATGATTTATATGGTCTGTCTCTACTGGCTTAAAAGGTTACTTTCTGAAAGTCAATAACAACCTGTCGGCCTGCATCTGCACAGCAAGCGAGTGGGGGATATAGGCACCAAACACGCAGAGATTTCAGAACTGTTTCAGTCTCATGCAGTAACTCAACTCCTGCAATTCAGACCATTCTTAGAATATTTGCACAGGTTAACAGTCAGTTGGGTTGGAGTAATATATGGATGCATATTCAGACCCAGTGCAGTGCTAGCCTTGATTCTCCAAAGAAACATGAAGAAGGAAAACACTGCACGCTGCTCCCCAGTGGCGAGGACTGTTTCATGGGAGCACAGATTGAATCTCGGGCCCTTTTTGAGGTGGCCAAGAGGGGATCAGGTGGATGTGAAGTGACAAGGAAAATGGGAGGAACAAACACTGACTGAAGCGAGGGAGAGGGAACGAACAAGCCCACAGACTGGCCAAGCTGGACCCCAGCCAAACTCATCGGCTCTGGACATGAATGCTCACTGAGCAATTAGGGGCTGTCTGTCTTTCTATCTCTCTAATATGCACACAAGCATACGCACTGTTTTACACAAACACACAATTCTCACTTACTTACATGCTACTCTTTAAACTGGCTGAACGTTGTTGTCTAATCTTAAAGATAATGCTAAATCAAACAATCCAGCCATATGAGTGGACTCACATGATGCTATACTATTTATTGATACTTAACTAGTAAAACTGATTTGCTATGATGACTACCTACATAGATTGCTTTGCACAGAAAAAAGTTGACTTGTACCACCATTTTAAGGGGCTTGGCTAACATGCCCACAGATTTGCTCAAGGATTGAGGGAGACAAGTCAGACTGCTTTGTTCTCCGCTTGCCCCTCACCTGTGATTGAGTCCAGCAGTTGAGAGAAGTGCCGTCAACAAACTGTTATTACCTCAATAAAGGGCAAAATCGATAGTGCAGAAATGAGCAGCCGGGCCCAGCGGCCGACGCTGTTAATATCTGGCTAGGAGTGTTAGAGGGAGCAGAGGACAAACTGAGTGAGAGAGAGAGAGACAGACATGGAGGGAGAGGACTAAAACCTCCACTACTCATAGAAATTGAGGGTAAAATCTATCTGCACACATCAACCCTGTCACCACAATTTACCAGACATGTAGAGCCATGCAGAGAAACGATTTCTCATTTAGCTTCCCCTCTGTATGCTACCTAGTCTCTCCTTTTTTCCCCTTTCTCTCCCTTTCTGCTTCTTCCCCCTTGTGGTGACTCAATTACTGTTGGCCGAGCAATAATAAAGTGCGGGCGGCAGTGGCTTCGATCGCCTGACCCAGGAGAAAGCAGTCCCGGACAGCTGACTTCACCATGATGGATCACCCGGATCCCTCTCTTTCTCTCCCTGCTGCTCTCCCTTAGTAACCCCCTCTCTCTCCTTGTGCCATTTTTTCTTTTCTCTCTTCCTCTCTTACCCCTCTGCAGAAGCCTGTATAGGGCCAGAACTTCAGACTTTGTCGTGTGTACTATGGCTTACGAGCAATTTGCACCCTTTTTGGTGCATATGTAGCAAATCATGCTTTAATTAACACAGTGCACACAAATGTCTTCTCTTCTGCTTTATTCTTAACACAAATGTGCTATTGGCCACGCAAAACTACAGCGTATATATATAGCCATACTAACACAAAACTGCATCCTGTGGGACTTCCCCAACACCTGACTCTAGAGCGGTCGAGCAGTGGAAGGCAGTTGGGTATTTTTTTCCTCATTCACATGCGCCTATGCTGCAGGCTCACAGCTGCTCATTGCTTGGTGGCTGTCCAACCATATTCATTAGAACTGCAAGGGAGTCCGTTAAAAATATGGCACGCCATTAAGAGGGTTCTCCAGGGAGGAGGACAGGCACTTTTTCTGACCCGCTCCCCTCTCGATGAACACAGTGGGAAAGGTGTGAAGGCCAACCCCGCCTGTGCCCTGCCTAATGCATTCAAATTCATCACTGGCCCAGTGAAATGAGCCCAGGCCAAGCAGAGGTTAAAAACACACCAATCATATGTGAACAACACGGCATGTCAGTCTGTATGCAATTAACCAGGCTACCGATAACATGACGGACAGAAAGAATGACCATGACTCCTTTCCTAGATAGAGCATATAAATGATTTAATTCATGAACGGACATTACCCTTGGTAAAGGAATTTCACTGTCAGAAAGGTTACTATTATGTTCAATGATGATCTGAATGTACAGTATTATGAGCTGTAGGTGGTGATACGGATGTTAACAGTAGTGCACTGCACGGTTAAGAACTTGTGTGTGTGTGTGTGTGTGTGTGTGTAGTAGAAAGTATGCAGACAATGCCCATGTGGTGAATTAGGGACAAAGATCAAACACAGAGGCCCTATTTAGCCACACTGACAGAGGCCAGTAGATCTGTCCGCTCAAAGCCAGCTGGGGAATGGCAAATGAGAGAGAGAGATGTGAGGAGAGAACAGGGGTGGTGTTAAGCAGCTTTAGTCTCCACAAACCGTCCACCATAATATTATATTATGTTGAACGGGTGAGGATGCAACAAAGTAAAAGAACATTTACAGCATCAACAACAGAAATTATTTTATTTGACCTGGATAAACAAATGACTCTTTCTAAAAGTCTCTTGATCTAACACAATGTACTTCATGTTTACTGTATGATCCCACAAAAGAGATTCCACCTTAAACCAGGCTTTGGGCTTGATGCACTGTGCGCTGACCTCTCCATCTAATTCAGTCCCGTTACAGGTGTAATAGATACAGTGGCTCATGGACAATGCATACCAATAGCCCACTTCTAATATAGTGAGGGCTTATAACAGTACAAGGTCAGGCCTGGGCTGACTGCAAAAGAGCATGGCCAGCTAGCCATAATTACTCTTTTTTAGTCTATTAAGTGCTGCAGCTCACATGGGGCTCAGAGGTATAGGACATGTACAAGATAAAGTATTGTTTATTTATCACTCCCAAAGGATTCATTAACATCTCTTTAAGTGGCATGAGCTCAGTGGAGGAAGTAAACACATTCTCTGCTACAACTGGATCTCTCTCTGAAAGAGAGATGGATAGGGAATAAATTAGAGAGTGATGAATTTAGGCCTCACCTGAATGTCTTTTTTTAGAAATGGACAATCGTAATATCAGAAGCAATAACGGAAGGTTAAAAGTTCAGCTTGGATAAACAATGTATTGTATGAACGCTATGTACACGCAGTGGTTTTGCCATGGAGTTAATAAAGTTGTTCAGTGTGCAACATTGTTAGGCAATGTAGCAGAAGATTGAAAATGATAGAGAGGTGATAAATTTACATCCAGTGATATACTGGAACTGACCTTTGGTAAGCGTTCAGGATCACCAGGATGTCTGGGGATGACCTTCTGTAACCGCTGGAAACCGTAGTCAATGGTGGGCTCATTCAGTGCTGAGGAGGTAAAACAGAGAACAATGTGACCTAAAATTCCCCATCCACCTCCATTAAGTATCTTTAATACTATGCTAATTGAACACAATCAATGCTCTTTAGACATATCTTTGCCCAAAAGAAAAATGCAGAATTAACTAAATATGTCAAAACCATAAATACAATGTTAAATAAGGAATGGTCCCAAAGAATCAAGCAGAAAAACAGCAAGCGGATGGGCTGCCAGGCAGCACTTTATGAATAAAACAGGACTCCAGCAATCAATGTGTATGGCTTCTAACAGTTCATTCTGCTCCCTCTGCAGCAACTCACAGACAGCATTCTATATCAGACATCGGCCTTTGCAAACAAAACCCCCCATGATGCTTGTGTAAAATCATCCACATGCTGTTTGGGATAACAGAACCCACACAGCTCTTTTGATGGTACATCATGGAAGATTTTCAGTCATTAAGGAATTTTAGGATTTTGTTAAAAAATAATCTTCAGTCTCTTGTAAAGTTTATATGACATTGTTTCTTAGACGCTATAAAATAGTCCTGCTCTTATCATGATTGCATCCTTGGTAGAGCGTTCCCAGTGCTCTGTCTTCCCTGAATTGTCAAGATCTCTTTGAAACTTGTAATTAAACTCTTGTTGAGTTGGCATGTAACCTACAGCTGTAGTGCAGCTGTGGCCAAACTGTGCAAAACACAGATTTTGTGCTGGACATTTTTGGAGCCCACAAGACACTTTGCTTGTATTATTAACCACAATTTGGTCTTCAGTAATTGTACTTAAGTACATAAGTAATTGTACTTTGTTACTATGCTTAAATATCATCTTAGAGGATTTGTGCTTTACCTGACTTTAACTGTACAGTAATACTTGTATTTTTTACTTAATTGCATTTCCATTAAAAAAATCAAAACCTTTTATGCCTTACATTTTCATTTAGACCTTCCAAGTACTCGTTACAAACCTCAAAATGATTCTTTCTTTTGCTCGGCTACAAACCCAATCAATCGTGTTTCTGTGCATTTTAACTATATTGAAAACATCCAATCAAATTCATACCAGTTTGTATGGATACCACAGCCAATCATCTTTGCGCGAGGACTGCTTATTAGTTTCACTTGCTCTTCATGCATTAAAGTTACTTTAATACCAAAAACCTAATCTCCTGAAAAATTTGTATGAATTCAAAAAAGCATGGGTTTCACACTCTGATCCACTGCCACTCCATCCCAGACTTTCACTCGTTCCCAGTCACCTGTATTCACATTCATTGAAACCCTCTAGAAATACTATTCCACTGCTGCTGCTTCATTGAGAAGTTCTGCCATGGTCTCAGTGTGCATTTCCAAGCGTTATTATCGAAACTGTTTGACTGTTACTAATTCTCAATTCAGTTCTTGATTTCTCTCAATTGCCCTGTCTATATTAGCCTGTTTGCCTGCGTATGACCCTTGCCTGCCTGACTACATCTTTTCCCTGTCAATTTGGATTTTGTAATAAAGCTTCTTGCACTTATATCCTCACACCTCCATCTCCTTTTGACAGAAAACTTCACCAACTAATGGATACAGCGAGTCATAGAGGCACCAAACTCAATAAAGCAGTCCCTGAACAGGGAAGACTGTTGGAGGATCACCAGAGAGAGCTGGTTTGTCTTGGCTCCACAATGGAGGAAGTCCTCAAACTCCTCCAGCAGATTATGGTGTCTTCATAACCCGCTCCTCATCAAGTTCAAGTTTAAGTTCCTCATCTGTTGTGCCTTTCTCCTCCAGTGTTCGCTTTACTCCACCTAGCCCCAAGTTCTGACACTGCCAAGATCGCTACGGTTATCTCTCTCCTCACAGGGAGATCTCTGGAGTGGGCTACAGAGGTAGGGTTTATGCTGCTATTGTAGTGATGCAGGCCACCTGTTGGAGAACTGCTCCAAGCATCCACGAATCCAACTCCATGAAGGCTGGAGTAGGCCGTCCTCCTCTCTCAATTTCTAGAAGAGAAATTCTCATTCTGGTAACTATTCACTGCTCTGATTGTTCCCTATCATTTTCAGCTCTCCTAGACTCTGGTGCGGCATGGAATTTTATGGCTGTGGACCTGGCTACCACCCTTAAAATCCCCACTGAGTCACTACACTCCCCAATCTCAATTCACACCATAAATGGCAGGCCCATCAGGGAGGGCTCCATCACCCATTTCACCAATCTACTTCAGCTAGTGGTGAGTGCCCAACATCACAAGGAGACCTCATTCTTCCTTATCCGCTCCCTGAACTACAAAGTAGTCCTTGGTTTGCCCTGGCTACAATGCGCCTTTTGGAGGGCACCACACCCCCTTGAAATCCCTTGTCCTGTGAGGAATCTGGAAAAGCAGGTAATTGTGTATATTGACGATATTCTGATACACTCTGCTACATTGCTGGGGAATATCCAACATGTTCGTCAGGTTCTGAGATGATTACTTGACAATAAGCTGTTTGTCAAGGCTGAGAAGTGTCTCAGATAATGAAACACCTGTGCCAAGACTAAATCACTTCGTACTCCTCCAGTGGGAAAGCTAGTTCCACTCCCCATACCAGAGGATGTTGTTACAGATTGCAAACCCCAGTTTACCTCCAGAGTATGGCAAGCTTTTATGGAGAAGTTGGGGGTAACGGTGAGCCTAACCTCGGGTTATCACCCACAATCCAACGTTCAGGTGGACCGAACTAACCGAGAGCACAGGAGGTTTCTGAGAAGCCACTGCAACGACTGCCAGGCTGATTGGGCCCAGTTCCTCCCATGGGCAGAGAACACCCAAAACTCATTAGGCCACTCCTCCACAGGTTTAATGCCTTTTCAATCTGTTCTAGGTCATCAACCACCTCTGTTGGATGAATGGTTCAGAAGAGCAGAATAAGTGTGGGAGAGGCCTCATACCAACCTACAAAGAACCAGGCAACTCCACAAGGCACAAGCGGATCACCACAGGAGGGAGACCACTGTGTTTTAAACTTGCGGTTATCCACTCGAGCTCTCCGGCTGCGTCTTCCATGTCGCAAATTAAGTCCCTGATTTGTGGGACCATTCAGCATTCTTTGGACAATCAACCAAGTAACCTACCGTTTAGAAGTGCCCAGGCAGTACAAAATCTCTATTCAGACTTAGACTCACACTGTCACACCAGATCCGGAACCACTCCAGCCCTGACTTTAACTCGTTTCCAGTCACCTGCATTCTAACTAGCACCAGCTGACATTCATTCCCATTCATCAAAACTCTCTACAAATACTACTCCACTCACGCTGCTTCATTGCGAAGTTTTGCGATTGTCCCAATGTGCATTTCCAAGTGTCACTATTGATATTGTTTGCCTGCTACCGATTCTCATTTCCATTCACGATTCTCACAATTGCCCTGCCTATATTAGCCTGTTTGCCTGTTTATAACCCTTGCCTGCTTGTCTATGTCTTTTGCCTGTCAATTTGGATTTTGTAATAAAGCTTCTTGCACTTGTATCCTCACGCCTCTGCCTCATTGTGACAGGGGGCAATGTGTTTGGATTTCAGTTCATTTCATATGAATGAAGTCATAAGAAAAGGTAAGAATGCCAACACCCCCCTCACCCTAACTTTATCCTTCATAATGTTCATACAAGCTGAATTGTGCAAATATGTTAAAAAAAATGTCCTGACTTCTAATTTCAATTAATGAAATTTACTTTTTACTCTTAAATACTTGAGTACATTTAAGTGTGTACACTTTTTAACTTTCACAGTATAATTTTGACAAGCTACTTCCACTTTTAATTGATTTTGACACAATACCCATACTTTCACTTTTCTGTCCACCCCTGAGCTGCACCCTGAATGTCACACATGCAAGGATAATACTGGGAAGAAACAAAGTTACTCATGGTTTGGCATGCAGCTCACAGATAGTAAGCCAATGTCTGCCAACAAACACTATATTCTCCTCCACACAGGCTTATGAATGATGGCTTTTTTAAGGAGACATGTTCTTTAAAAAATCTCACTCCTGTTTAATACATAAGTATTATTAATCTGCAAAAATATCTGTAGGTCTAAGTTATGAGCCAATAATTCAATTAAAGTTTTAATTTCTGTAGAGGCAGCACCACAAGACTACAAGACTCCAGTCCACAGAGATATAGGGAATGCTTCATGGACCCTTGCTGAGAACACAGCAATAAGACAATATTTAAAAAGGAACATGATCTGGGCGATAGAACCAAACATCCTGCACAGTCAGACCACACGGGCCTCAATGCGCTGTTTTCCTAACCTCCCCGGACTGGGAGGTACTTTTGCAGTGAGACAATGGGCCTTTCTCCCCTGATCGGCCTGCTACGTTTGCTTGTGTGTTTGTCTATTGTGCTGCTAAACACTGACCCTCTGGGGCCACACTGACACAGAGCCCATGTTGTTTCATGAGAGAGAAAGAGAGAGAGAGAGAGAGAGAGAGAGAGAGATCATCAAAGAAAACGTTTTTTGAAGGCTAATATACAAAATGTATAGGAATTCTAATGAGCGAGGGTGATGAAGTTGTAAGAAAGTTGTAAGTCATAAGAAAAGCTATGACTACTAACCATTTTATACTAGTTGAGTAATTCCATGCTTTAAAAACACAGAATATAATACATATCTTAGTCATTCATTTATACTGAATGCAGGACATATAGTCACTTGTTATACCAACGAAACTCATATAGTAACAGAATTCCTAACCCAGACACTTTCTCTTTCTGACTTTCCCACTGGTGGGTTTTATTAAAAGCAATTAATAAAAAAGTTGGCAGACACGACAGAGGAATCTGACTTTTTTCTCGTTCGGGATACACACGTAGTAATGGGCACATAACAGAGGTAATTAGGGGACTAGTATGATTATTAAAGGAGGTGGATATCAGTGGGTGCTCATGTAATGTATGTGACATATTATGAGTCAATAGGAAGTGGGTGAACAGGCCAATATTTAACATTAATTTTATAAAACTGAAATAAATAAAATGGGATTTAAATAACTGGCATTATAGAGCACATCCCCATAGTCTTGAGCACCACATTTAAAAAAAAATTTTCATTCTGATTGTTCCATCTGCAGCATCAAGTCAAGTCAAGTGGGTTTTTATTGTCATTCCTCCATATAACTCGTATACATTGGAACAAAATGTGGTTTCTAC
>JAOUQW010000047.1:110082-129085 GCA_028565825.1 Olivaichthys viedmensis | reverse complement strand
CAAAGGACGAGTAGCGTCTCTAAACCACTTCTCAGGAAGGGAAACAAGGCCAAACACTTGGCATGGGCTAAGACATACCAGCATTTCACTGTGGATCACTGGAAAAAAGTCCTATTTACTGATGAATCCAATAGATTGAGCATCTATCCAGGCAACTGATTGAAGAAGACAAAATGGGAGGTATTAATATGTGGTTCTGTTTTCAGGGCAATGCAGCGACCACGCTGTGGGGTTCCGGATAAGTTTGGCGCGGAGCTGAAGAGCAACCTGAGGAGGAAGCGCTACGTCATTCAGGGGCAGAAGTGGCGGAAGGCAGAGGTCACCTTCAGGTGGGATGCAACTGTTATAAAAGCATTCAAACAACATTCAAGGAACATTTATCATTAGCAATACTTACTAGAAAATATAGAATGATCAGTGTAATTTTTTTGAGATTGAGTCACATGATTCAGTGCGCAAATTGACAATGATTTGAATAGACATAACATAAAGGCTCTGAACTGTATTTATATTGATACTCTGGTGTATTTAACAGTATCCAGAACTTCACTCCTGAAGTGGGCGAATATGCTACTTACGAGGCCATCCGGAAGGCCTTCAAGGTCTGGGAGTCGGTCACGCCACTGAAGTTCCGGGAAATTCCGTACAGCCAGATCAGAGAAAGGCCAGAGAGGTTCGCTGACATCATGCTCTTCTTTGCCGAGGGCTTCCACGGCGACAGCACGCCATTTGATGGGGTGGGAGGCTTCCTGGCCCACGCATACTTCCCTGGTGAAGGGATCGGAGGCGACACACATTTCGACGCCGCAGAGCCTTGGACGACGAGCAATGTGGACCAAGGAGGTAAAACATAGGAGATGGAGAAAAGGAAATGGCGTATTACTTCACCAGATTCCTCTCTGATGTTCATCATTATCATTTGTTCTCACTTGCCTCCCCCTTTTCAGGTAATGATGTGTTCCTGGTTGCGGTGCATGAGCTGGGTCATGCTCTGGGTTTGGAGCACTCTGGTGATCCTTCTGCCATCATGGCCCCATTTTACCAGTGGATGGACACTGAGAACTTTGTGCTTCCTGACGATGATAGACATGGAATAGAACAGATTTACGGTTGGTCTGCATTTCTTAACGTCCTGTGACACTTTAACTCCACTGAGTAGGAATAAACAACGAAGCCTTCTTTCTGCATTCAGGCCTGTCCTGTTGTTCATAATTACTTTTCTATATTAATGTTTGAACCAAATTGGCTGGTAGCTGGGTTACAAATGTCACTTACTGACTCTTCTAATGCTTCTACTAGATCTAGAAAGAAAAGTGTAACATCATGTGCATTTAACACATGCTACCGTTATGTTTAATATGGGCCTGATACGCTCTATTTGAACAGCTTTTGCAAAGAGAATAAATATAACAAAATGCAAAGTTATTTAAATGAATTAATTGAATCTAAAAATCAAAAAATTGTCTAAAAACAACTGTTAACCCATCTGTAGGTGCTCGGTCAGGAGAGGTGCCTAAGCCCCCCGCCCCACGTCCCACACGCAGACCTGACCGACCCTCATTCGGGCCTGATATCTGCGAAGGCCACTTCGACACCATCGCCGTCCTGCGGGGAGAGATGTTTGTCTTTAAGGTAAACATAGATTTAATGCTTTTTCAGAGTCAGCTAGATACCAGCTGTCACACAACACGACTGATACTGCTAATTCAGCTGATTTACTAACAGAGTCGAGGGGATTGTGGATGTTATGCTGAACACAGATCATGTGAAATTGCTGTAACATACCAGCAACACTGTCTTTTATTTTCAACACTTTGTATAATGTGTGTATCATCAAAGTGCATTCTGAAGTCACTCAATAGCTTTCTTTCTTTTCTCTCTCTCCCCATAGGAGAAGTGGTTTTGGCGAATGCGTGACGGTAAGCCTCAACAGGGTTACCCCATGCCCATAGGACACTTCTGGAAGGGCCTGCCACCCTCCATCAATGCTGCTTACGAGCGTGCAGATGGGAAGTTTGTCTTCTTTAAAGGTACAGCCTCAGTTTTGTTCCTGCATTATTCAGTTCAGTAGGCCATTGGTTACGTTGGTGGACACATCCCTCTCTGTCTTTCTCTCATTCTCTAGGCGATAAATATTGGGTGTTTAGCGAGGCCACTCTGGATAACGATTATCCTAAAACCTTTAAGGAGATGGGCACAGGCCTTCCTAAAGACAGGATAGATGCTGCCCTCTTCTACACCCCAACTGGAAACACTTACTTTTTCAGAGGAACCAAGTGAGTGTCTGTTCCTATTAAGCATTGAGGAACTGCCATTATATCTGGAGTCTATGTATAGCCCAATTTTCTTTCGTAATCATAATGTGATGTTGTTCGAGGTTTGACGTTTTTTGCCTGAAATGTTGGTTCCTCTTCTAATTTTGTCAACTCTTTCATTTCTTATTTTTTCCCCCAAAAAAGTTCCCCCTCCCTTCTTGATCGTTCTATTATGGTTCTGTTTACAGATATTACCGCTTCAATGAGAACACACTCTCTGTGGACTCAGGCTACCCCAAACCCATCAGTACATGGAAGGGAGTGCCTGATAATGTCAAAGGAGCCATCATGCACGAGGATAGAGGTAAATGAGTATAAATGTTTATATGTCAGTGGTGTGGGGAAAATGGGGATGAGGATGGGGGGGATGGGGCGTGTTAGTGACCTCAGATCTAGCTTGATGTATTGTTTGGGGTGCATGGGGACCATATGACTAGGCTGGAAGTTCTGTTTCAACAAAGTGGTTCTTTCCATGTCCGCTTTATATCATGGCCATGGGAAATATTTATTTCCGTTTGGCTGGCAGGTGTGTGTTAATTCCTTATATCGGGACACCTCTAAAGTAGATCCGGTTAAAAAATTCAATTCCAGTTCTAAATCGGTGCTACTGATAGCTTACTATGTAACCATGTTGGAATGTAGCCATTACAATTAGCATAAATAATAGCTTAAGTGAGGCCTGTATTTACACGTTGCTATTGCCTTCAGTATCGAACTACAAAAGTAAAATAAGAAAAATAAATCATGTGGATTTTAGCATCAGTTTTAAGTTATTTGGGGATCAAAAACTTCAGAGAAATAAGAGGCAACAGAGTTAGCACTTGAGAATCCTGACAGACCATGGCATAGTTGCATAATGGGAACGTTAACTTGTGCGGGTGGGGGACTAGGAAGTTAGCTACATAAATTGACAATTAGTTTGATATTTTTATATGATTCAGTTAGGAGTAAGGTAAACACAGGTAAGTGGTCATCATTTAAAACATCCGCTGAAGCGTCCTGATATATATATTTTTTTCCATTGGTTGTTTTCTTATCTCTTATGTGATATACTGTAAATATCTGATTAGAAGGTCTTGTTTTTTGTCCTGCTCTCTCTAGCCTACACCTACTTCTACAAGGCCAACAAATATTGGAAGTTCAACAACCAGCAGATGAAGGTGGAGTCTGGCTACCCCAAGTCTGTCATCACCGACTGGATGGGCTGTGACCGTGAGGAGCCTACAAAGACGGACAAGACTGACGAGGAAGTCATCATTATTGAGGTGAACGGGTCAGACGGTGGCATTGCTGGAGGGGCGGCGGCCATAGTGATCCCTCTCTTCCTGTTGGGCCTTGTGCTTGTCGTTCTGGGAGCGTTGCTGTTCTTCCGGCGCTACGGCACCCCACGACGCCTCCTCTACTGCCACCGCTCTCTTCTGGACAAGGTTTAAAGATGAAGGGATGGGAACAGAGAAGAGAAAGGGATGTAGGGGCAATAACAGGGGTGTAGAGAAAGGGCAGTTGGGGGGTGGGGATAATGGTAATGGAGAAGCTTTGTTGGGATGGAGATGATAAGGACTTAAATTTGAGATTGTTTACAGAACTGCAAGGAGGAAAGGAAGGATGAAGAAGTGAAGTGACTGAAAAGGGAACAATGCATATTGTTTTGGTAGTTACTTGTACATCTCTGCCATAATGAATGAGACCCATGAAGGAGAGAGATATATGGAGAAGAAGAAGGAGCTTATTAAAAAACGTATTTTTATTGAATATGTTAAATAAAAGTAAAGCACTTTTTATTGTATCAGCCCTCCCTCTTCCTCTCCTGCAATCTCTCTCTCCCAAATCAAACGACTCCGGCCACAGTGCTGTATGATTAATGTTTTTGTTTCTGTTTTCTAAATTTCCATCTCGCCTCTGGTTTTAGCTCTTAAATTCAGCCACAAATGTTTTGGTTTCTCTCGAAACCCCCCCATCCTTATATTACCTTCACAAGTGCCTTTAACCTCTCAGGGGACATGAGTTACCTGCATTTGGAATGATAACCAAATTAGTCTGTATTATCCAGCACCCCTATTTCCACAGACATGCTTGTATTTGGACTTAAACAATTAACCCCTTGTGAATGAGATCTACCGCTGCAAAACATACAGTATATCTCAAAAGTAGAGACTGCTGTATTTGAAAGGGTAAAGGTAAAAGGTCAGGGAGTTCAGGGAGGAAGTGTGGCTCAGCCCTCTGAATAGAGGCCGGTCTTTATTTACACCCACAGAGAAGAGCTGTCTTGCAGGTACATCTCCAGATATTAATTTGATAAAGTGTTTGTTACCATGTATTGTTATTAATGTTATTAATGATCGATATTGATGTTATTATAACTATGGTTATTGTTATTATTGTTCTCCATATGTAGTCCTTTTTTATGTTGTAGTCATTTCAAGTCCTGCTGGACAGAGGCAGAATGTGACTGGTATTAAAATGACTCCCAATTTATTTTAATGTTTAAAAACATCAGGTTATTCCACATGATCTAAACAAATTTGTATGAAAGATTCAAAATAATGCTGAAGAAGAAGATCAGGAAAAGACGTACAAACACCAGCCCTGTTGACAGGCCTAAGATGCTGTGTGTTACTTTTCAAACAATGTTGATATATATATATATATAAATGTTTTTGTGCATTTATATATAGAAAAAACTCACTGGACTTATTGTATGATTATTGAATGGTTTTTTGGGTGAAGCGAAAGTTTTCTGAGTGGAATAAACCTGATTATGGAAAAAAAAAAATGGTGCTACGCAGTTTCTTGAATACACACATTCACATCAAAATGTTTAATTAATGTAGTCTTAACAATGATAATAATAATGATATTTATAATGATACTGCTATATGTAAATGGAAGGGAATGTGATTCTTGCTTGTTTCATAATGTTTTTTGTATTGCAGGAATGAACAATGAAATAAAAGTATTTTGTGAAATGTTATTTTGTCTTTTTCCTATTTCTAAATGTTTTATTCTTGGTCCCCCTTTACGTCTCGACTAAGTCTTTTTTCTACCATTCTTGGTTTTAAAGCATAAGCAGGAATGCTGATTATGCTGAAATGACTGTGTGTGTGTGTGTGTGTGTGTCCGCTTCATGTTTTCTCATGTTCCAGTACAGAACAGAACGAGAAGAAAACCGTCTGTGGTTTGTCAGGAATGGGGAGTGTTTCGTGGATCTTGTGTATGAAAGTGCGTGCGTGTGTATATTTTGCTTTTGAGACTTTGCAAAGACATGTAGCTACACTGAACTATTCTTTGAAAACAAAAGAGAGAGAATTATTGGTTCCCCTGCCTCCCCAAGATTCCCTAAACTGCTTTTTCAAACTGCTCTGCCATTTCCTTTCCGCCTGCTCTTCTTTTCCCCCCACCTTCTCTCTCTCTCTGACTCCGACTCTCCTATTTCTCCTCTTGCTGCAAAACTGTTCTCTTTTATGAGGCTCTTAACTGAAACCAGTCCTTCCCTCACCACAAATATCTCTATCTGTTTTTCCTCTCTTTCTCCTTCCTGCCATTCCTTAAGGATCCCTCCCTGTCTCTCTCTCACACTCACACACACACACACACACACACACCATCTGTTCAATTACTTTCTTCTCTGTCTTCTCTGTAGACTGGTAAAGTTATATTCATGAAATCATTATGCTTCCTGTATTCTCTGTCTTTTATTTTCTACATCGCATTGCCACACTGAAGTTGAATAATTATTGACATTATAGGAACATCTAAACATATTTACACCAGCCCTGTTCGCATTCACAGTGTTCCAGTGGAGAGATGAATCTGATGGGTAGAGGAGGCAAGTCAGAAAGCCTCCACACTCATACACAGCTGGAGAGCAGAATGTGGCCTAGACAGCTGCTTGCAGTTTTAACCTGCACTATTCTGTATCTCTTCACATACGTCTGCAGTCTCTCTAAACGTTTAGAAGTATGTGTGTTAGGTAGATTAGGTGGGTATGGATTCTGGGGAGAAAAATGGAAAATGTACCTCCATTTATTTACAAAAAATTTAATTCCAAGAAATGGAAGTGAACAATGACAAAACAACATGAAGCACACACACACACACCGTCATTTCAGCGCTTTAAAACCAAGAAATTAAATGTGGGTGTATCCTGCAACAAGAAAACAATCCAAAACACAAGGTAAAATCGACAAAAAGAAAAAAGTTTTTTCATGACACTCTGAGTTATAACATATGTCAAGAAAATTTAGCAAAGATTCGCCAAGCAATCTGGATGACTATTACAACTGAAAGGGATCTAAAAGCTGTGGGCATATAAGTTATTAGAGAATATTTCTATCACTTTCAGAAAGAGAGGTGAAAACATTTTTTCACTATTAATATTTTTTTTAACTTAACATACATTATTTGACCATTTTTGTTACTTGTGATAATAAAGATCTGTAAAACCTAACACATTAAATGTCTTGTTGGTTTAAACTACATTTCTGTCTTTTTATGTTGTCCTAAGGGTATTCAAACTTTTACACTCGACTGTAACTATGGTGAGCATGGAAGGCTTCCCTGCTTCAATTCCATTTCCATTTCATTGGTTTTAATGCATGACCTCTGTGTAATATAACTAGTATCAGGGATGGGTAAGAAATATAGCAAAATGTATTTTGATACACAATACAAAATACCCCAAATGAAAATGTATCAAAATAAACTGAAAAATACTCCTACCAAAATAAAATACAGCATTTTTTATTTGAATAATGACGTGGTTCACAAACCTGCTCTCCTACTAATCACATATTTAATGAGGTGAATAAGGTCTGATGGTGGTGAAATAGATCAAACACGTGGAGTAGATGGAGTCCCAAGGGCAGGAAGGAGAACTACAGCTTTAAAGATGTGTGTGTGTGTGTGTGTGTGTGTGTGTGTGTGTGTGTGTGTGAAATGCGTGCTAGCTTGTTTCTGAAAAGCGAAAAAGTTCTTTTAAAATTAATTAAACTAAAACTTGCTGTACATAAAAAAATACTATAAAGGACAGTAAACAGTAAAAAAGCTATCAATTTTTGGTGTGAGCAGCCTTTGCCTTTAAAATTGCATCATTCTCTCAACTGGTAGGTTGTTCCAAAAATCTTGGAGAACTTGCCACAGTTCCTCTGCAGACTTTGACTCTCACTTGCTTCTGTCTCTGCAGGTAAAATCCCAGACAGTCTTGATTCTGGTTTTATCTGAAAAGTGCTCTATTACTGAATATCTTACGTTCTGTAATGACTTACAAACATTGCTCTGTAACAATTTCTTGGAACATACATGCTTGAAAATCAAAAATTTGCTCTTTTCTAATGACACACTAATGCAGAACACATGAAGACAAAATTTATATAAAAATTGTAGGGTGCCTAAGACTTATGCACAGTACTGTATATGTATCAGAAATACTGCCTCTCCCTGACTGGTTTCTTATAATAATATAGCTAGTAATACAAGTATGAGTATAAGGCTTCATCCTGGTTTTTCGTACATCGTCTTGTCGTCCACAGTTTTTTTAAATGTTTTTCATTTCAGCATTTGTCAGCAGTAAACTGAATTTGAAACTGTACCATTCACTCCTCATCACTCACAGTCAGCCTATGGTCAGAGTTTTACGCATGAGTGTGGAACCTCAACACTAAGTGTGTGTCCCACTAACTTGTGTTGATTTTCACACACGTACACACATACGCAAACACACACACAAAGCAGGAAGCACTTTGCTGAATCAGAACTTCTAGCCCAAACCATGACACCATAACCTTGGCTTAGTCATATCCTCTGCATGCACTTGGTAAAAGGGTACAGAGCAGGAAGGGCACCCATAATGTTAACTAAAAAGCAAGAACACCACATCATAGACACGGGGGTCTCTGCCTCTCACGCTTATAGACACACACTCAGAATTTTACACTGCACCTCTCTGTAAGGGAAACAATGTTCCACAAACAGAACAGAAGAACCCTGGAACATCATTTGCCTGTGTCCTTGTTTATTTTCACACTTGAACTTGAGATACATGGTGTACATACTCCTCTGGGCTCACTATATAGAATGCAGACCAAAATAACAAATGGCGATATTGGATATTCGCCAACATATATGAGACACTTGCTTTCATTGCAGTATCACTCTCCCTTCTCTGGTTTCACTCGTCAAAGCAGGGATAATAAGGTTATGTGTGATGTCATAAATAATAACTCTAACGTTGAAACCAAATATTCTGAATCAATATAGTAAAGAATATTTTGAGTATACTATACCATCTCATTATGTTTACACAAGATAATCAATATAAGCAAATATAGAGCTGGTGCTTACTGGCGCTGGTGCCTCGATGATTTTCAAACTGAATTTTCCGCCACCTGAACTGACAAAATGGTGAGGGACAAAGCCGTTCCCTCGGACCAAAGGTAAAGATGGTGGACGATTTTGTAATCAGAATGAGTAAAACATTAAAAAAATATATATATAAATGAACAACAACCACTGCTTGAAAGATTCTGTGCAATCACACAGATCAATGCTCATTGAAATTTCATGAAGGCAAAGCCAGATCGCTTCATATTTCACAATGATAACAAGAGGCCTGCAGAGGTAGATTGGCAGGGGGTGGGGGGTTGACTAGGATAACAATCTGAACACTGTCAGGACTGGTCTAATCAAGCCATTAATTCTTCATTAAAATCACACACTTACTCAATGCACAAACCTTTCAGAGACATCAGCCAGCCTAAAGCCGATGGCTTGTTCTTACCATCTTTGCAACATGGTAGTTTCAATACTAGCCGATTACTCTGATTTGTTGGTGGGGAATTGAGTCGGGTGACCACTCTTAGACCTGCAGTGCTCGAGCTGTATCCCTGATTGACAGAACAGAGAGGCATGCTGGGTAATTGGTCTTTAGCGGAACCTTTTAACAGGCACTTGTGGGCTTTGTACAGAGCTGTTAATGTCAGGGTGGTAATGTTCTCTCTTTTCTCTCTCTCTCTTTTCCCCAGAGCTCTCTCTCAGGTGTGATCTCATATGCTGTGGATGGGAATCGATAGGCTCAGTGGCAGGGTGTTCGATGCCTGCCTGAATTATTGCTTCATTTTTCTCCCAAAATAAATGAGGCCTGTTTTTCCCCCAACCCACCCCACACTGAGATCAATATCTTACAATCTCATTTTTATCCATTTTTCCATAAACCTGGTGATTGCGTTTATTTGGAAAATCCGACAAACTAAATAAGGCATCGCTTTAAGAAAGGGAAAAAATATAGGAGGAACCAGTGTCCATAAAATGGATGACTTGTTTTCCTTGATCCTGAGTGGTGGCTGCTGTGAGGCAAATACATTTGTGTGAAATGGCCCTCTGAAGACTTTAGGCTGTAAAGCAAACCAATTTCACTATATCTTTATGGTGACAATTTTCACATGTCAAGGATCAGCAATTTAACTGGAATGGTTACCATTGATCAAGCAGCATGGCACCATTTAACAATAGAATTAAAAAGTCTTATTATCAAAATTGAACAATCACTCAATACATTTGAAAAAATATGTGTGTAATACTTTCGACTAAACACACTGGACTGATGCTATCTATCAAATAATTTGAATCAGAATGATTGGGAGCAAAATTATGGTTAGTTAAACTGTTAAACACATTTGACATAAAAGTCAGAAAAAATTTATGTTAATAGCTGCCATGATAAGCCTTCAAGCCTTCACTTGAAATCCTTGTGTTTAATCCCATCTACAATAAAACAAAAAAAAATCACACTATTAAACCTAGTTGATGTTCCATACTTGACTTTTGGCCAGCTCCATTTTGGTCTGGGTCAAAAGCCTGGCTCTTCCTCACTTCCAGTGAATAATGCTTCCCATAGACATCATCATTGGACGGGCATTAGAGAACACCCCCTAATGTGATCCAGCAGAGTCTTTTTAATATCAGGCCTGATGGGTGCTGCTCAGCCCACTGGCCTGCATACTGAGCAGGGAAGAATTGCCTGCTGAACCTCCTGAGAGATTCATCAACACCTCCAATCTATTGGCCGTGCGGGGCCGCACACATGCCTGTTGGGAGATAGTGTTATAACTCTGCCTCCCACCACATAGAAACGGATGGAAAGCCTTTTTGACAAATGATTCAAACGTGGCAATCTGGTACAAGGTAATACGCAACCAAACATGGAAATGCATTTTTTGCTGATGGAGGGACAGAGAGAGAAAGAGAGGAATGATTCAGTCCTCTTATCTGCGGAGTGCCAGGAAGGGTAATGTCCCAGGCGGAGAATGCTTAATTGTTTCTGATGATAAATATAATTGCACAAAGCCTTTGGATGTTTAATTGCAGAGAACAGTGCAGAGAAACTACTTGCACAATCACTGAGCTTTCTTTACCAAATGCCTGGGCTTTCACTGCAGAGCCTTAAAACTCTGGATCCAACATAATAAGTCAAAGTGGGATGGAATTCGATGGACTATATATGAGGCTCAATTATCCCTCAGTGTGCATGCGGCCTTCCATTTTACTGCAAACTCTTGTATTGACCAGCGTGTGCCAAGAATTTGAGACCCCAAAAATGACATCATCCATTATCTGGCAGGCTTTTGAGAAATCCATTAACCGAGTGGTCTCCGGGTTCATAAGCAGACACAGCAGTTGGTGCCATAATGCAGGCGGATCATCTTTAGCCATCAAATGCCATTGAATTCTAAAGTAAAACACAGAATATTATTCTCATGGCCAAAACAGGAGCTGTTTTGTAGTATCTGTATGAAATTCGATTAGAGTTTGATTGCAGTAGGCACAGCTACTGAATCACTCTCCAGTGTGGTTTTCTCCAGGTACCGCCCCACGTTACCGCATGGTTGTGTGGCGTGCAAGCATGGCAGCATCGGTGCACCATTGATTTAATTAGGTCTCCATTTCCTCTGCCTGACAGAAGTTGATTAGAGGCGCCAGATGTCCCATACGTAATTCTGTTGCCAGCTGCCATGCAGTCCAGCCAATCCTCTATGATTAGTACCCACTGGCAACTGGGCATGGCCCAGGTGCCAACTGGAGCCAGGGGAGAGGAACGGCAGGCTGATGTCCCAAGCACTGCACTGCAGACCAAGGGGGCTGCTGGGACAGGGGCACCAGAAGAAAAGTGAGACTCAAGTGTTTTATGAACTAAAATAAACTCTGGGGGCAACAGTGTCAAACTGTGTGAGAAATGTCAGATCAGAAGTTCCTCCATGACTGTCCTGTGAAGCTAGATCAGTGCAGTATGACTGGTGATTCTGTCTTTGCATTGCTCTATCATCACTAGCTGTGTTTGTAAGGAAGCTCAGTCTTAACAGGCTCCCCACTTAAAATGCTCATGATTCTTTATTAAGCTTGAGTGTTTTGGCAAAAGAGGCACATCAGGGAGCATGGCTGTAAAAAAGGGGCTGACCATCTGCCCTCTGCTTCAGAGGTGTGTGTTTTGTGTACATGAGTTGCAAACTCCTTCCCTCCATGCTTGGCCATGTGCTCAGTGAATGGACCATGAAGGGAGGCCAAGTCTAGTGCCATAAACCCGATGAGCACACTCATTCACACACATGAATGCGTAGGCACAGACATAGACGCATGCTGAGCGGACAATGGCCACAGCTGAGCACCCTTTAAATGTATTTATGAAATCTATTTTTCATACTGATCTCCTGGGCGTTAAGGCTTTAATTACTTTAATTGCAAATTGCAAATTAACAAACACCCTCTTAACATTTCTCACAACACTCGCATTTCTTCCAGCCAGTCAAATGCCATTATTAAGCTGCTTTAAAAAATTTTTTTTTAATGAGAATTGGATTCATTAGTTGTTGGCATGCACTTCAATGATTCAACAGTGTGAACTACATAGTTGTTCTGTGCCAATATATATGTCACATGTCACCCCTCCTTTCTGTCCTACATTTCCCTTATATGTGTTTTATATAAGATGTTCCTGCTGTTCGGGTGCAGGCAGGTGCGTTCTTATTAAAGCTGTAGGCACAGGAAATAGGTGGGATTTCTCTGCAGCAAAGGTCCAAACAGGAAAGAGAGAGGAAGCTTGGAGAAGAATTTGCAGTGTTAGTTATGAATGATGATAAAAATTTGTTTTTACCTGTATAGATGAATCTGCCTGGTGTTCCCTTACAGAACTGTTTGGACTTGTAGGACAGTGTGACCTCTACCACACCAGGGATGTGCCTGGGGGGAGTCTGTACCCGAATGGCATGAGGGGTGATAAGCTAAGAGAAAGAAGACGGAGGAAGAAAGAATAAATGAGGACAAGCATCAAAAATCATCTACACAATTAGATAACACACCCCTTGCCAACAAGAAGTTTAAAAATAACAGTAAGTAACAGCTGTAATTAATTATATATAATCAATATCTGTACTGTACATTTTTTACCTATATAATTACATTAGTGTAATTAATGTATTTTACTATGCCTGCTGCATCACAACTAAGAGTTTCTAGTTATACCAAAGCAAACAAGCCCTATTCCAATTGAGAGAAAGCTCTGCATGTGCTGTGAGCTTGTAAACCATGTTCAGTGATACAGAGAGAGGTTATAATGAGTGCACTCATTTTCACACTCTAAATTAATCTTTTTTTGTTCTGTAGACACTACTCAGTGGGTGAGTCAGCAGGGCAGAGGTGATGTGTCTAAGATCATCACCGGAGTCAGAGCTGATGTCTTTAGTAGAACTGACATATGGAACTCCATCAGGCCTTGCCATAAGGTTACACATATGTCAGTATGTTGTCTGTCTGATGATGGAGATGCTAAAATGGGAAAATGGTAAAACTAAAATGGAAGACACAATTACACTGTATCCCGTAACACCATCTTTTTTCTTCTTGCTTTTCGTTCTTTGTTTAAACCCATTTGACAATCATGAAGCTGAATATCATGCCCACTTTTCCACCTCTTCTTGCATGAATTATGTAACTTGACCTTTGCCTATTTGAAGCACTGGTAGTGGTGTATTAAATAGGAGGACTTTAACTGCTGATTAGACTACAATTTGACTGCTCACCTTGCTGGAGAGACTTTGTCGAAGCCTCTCTGAGGGGTGGTGATTCTACAAAGCACTGGCATGCACTTAAGTTCTCCCACAAAGCACCAGCGTTTCAAGTGCTTTACATGACTTTAAGCCATCCCTTTTATTGCATACTTGGGCTTTTTATAGCATTCTCTCTTTCATCTAGCAGTTCCTACCAAGAGCTCAACTCAGGAGCTACACACCAGGACATGCCAGTAGAATCATTTTGTAGATTAGAGGTATTATAGAGACTTAAAAGACCTTGAAAGTTAATATGCTAGTCATGTCTCAGCCTATTTATCATCCTCTTGAATTGACTACTTGTTAGTAATTATCTAGTAATTATGTAACAAGACTCAGTAAATTAAAATATAGACAATGACCTGCATCAACTGCTGTTTGATAATTATTGTGCATGATTGAGTGTGTTTTGCCAAGAGGACTGACCTCGCTCCAGACCAGCATAGTTCCAAAGATGACCTGCAGCCCATCGAAGAAGTTGTCCCCAATGATGATGACAGTGGCCCCTCCTGTAGTCCAGCCCTCACTGGGACTGATGGCTTTTATGCAGGGCGTGGCTGCTTCCACAATGACAAAGAGACAGAGAGTGAAAGAAGGACTCCACTCAGACACTGTACAATATACTGGTTACTATCAAATAATAACATTTATTAACTCCTTAAACTCTCAGGCTACGTTGGCAGGTCCAGACTTATATTCCTTACTCTTGTAAACACATTCCTTTTCTATTCGTTTCACTGTAGTTACTGAATAATTCATATTAGTTACTGAATAATATGCTGTAAGATGAATAACTGAATAATAAGCTGGGACTTTAAGAGTTAAGATGCCAATTCCACTTGGACTGACTATAGTCATCTTTAATACTATTCTAAGTTGCCATTTCTGCACCAGGGACTTAAACTTATCTAAAAACGTAGTGTAAAATATAAAATAAAGCACTGGAAGAGAAAATAAAGTTCAGAAAAAGTTGGATATGTATATTAAAACATTTAAAAACAAGCAGCATACATTTAGACTCCAGATACTGTCCATAATGAACCATAAATTGCAATGCAAAAATGTAACGCAAGAATTCCATTATTATTATTATGTAGTGGCCTAGTGTCACACTTAATATGTGAACTACATTCCTGTGAAGCATACCAAAAGACAAAGTAATTGAAACATCTTTTCTTGATTATAGGATCAGAATTATGGGCCCCATTCGGAAACGAGGCTTCGGCAACCTAATGACAACTGACAGAATCATTAGGGCAGTCACATATGATTATACTGAGGCTGGTCCTTTTGAAACAACCCCTTACGCTTCCTGACACTGTTGCGAGAGTGAGAGATGGCCTGCACTCACCAATCATCAATTTTAAACTACACTACATGAAGCCATAGCCTGCTGCTTTAATTTACACTGCTCTGGTGTTACCAATGGCATATCAAGGGCGAGGGGCAAAGCTCTCATCACTTCCCACCAAGGGCATGACACCGGCCTCTGTTGGCTAAACTGTAAACAGTTTGTTGAATTTCAATCGACGGTGGTGCAGAAAGGGTGATAGTGTTGGGGGTAGAGGGGAATGCAAGATGAAGGAGAGGAGAGAGAAAAAGTGCCTGTCATCAGTGGCATACACACATGTTCACACAGGACTGTATGTATGAAAGGCGATATTCCCAGTCAGATTTTGTTTTGGCTCTGTGGATAATTAAAGGAATCTCAAAGGAAAGGGTTTGTCAGAAAAAAAGATCAGTCTGCCCCTTCTCACGACAGAACGACAGTGATCACCTCACAATAATGACCATGAGCCCCTCCATACCCTTGAGTGGCGAATGCTAATATGGATGATTATACATACACGTTTATTAAATATTTACCCCGACCCATGCACGCAGGGAAGGCGCGGTGTGGCTGCTTGTTTTACGACACTTGTGTAAATGTCACGAGATCCCGAGTCTGTACAGGAGTCGATCAAAAGGCCAGGTGCTGAGGGACATGCTGGCAAAACAGCAGCCGGCCATCAAAATTCAACACCTTAATGAGTCGCAATTTCATTTTGCTGTGTTGAACTTAGGCATAGGATCCTGAGCTCGCCATCGCACCAAAGGCACTTTATTTGACTAATTACTGCTATTCCAGGTTGGGGGAGGGGTGGGGAAAGGAAATATGATTGAAAGAGAAAAAGTGGTGGTTCGCTGAGACGGTTGCCTGATTCAGTGGAGAAGGGCCTGTTTCAGCCTGCTTTGCTGGATTCTCTATCTAAAGAATAGTTCTAGACTTTAACTAAAGTCCACTCAAATCCTCCATCAAGCCCTGCTGATTACTTAAAACAGACCTTATTTCATCCTGCATGTGTTTCCTACAATATATTCCCTCTTCCTAATGGCAATATGAGTTTTAGATTCAAGAGGAGAGCCAAAACACACTTCCAAACCCCAAATATTGGTTAATTCTTCTTGATTTCACATATGTATATATGTAATGACAGACAGGTTGTAATTTGCACAAGTGGTGTAAAGTGCACTTTGCGGCTCACTGCCTTTTGCTCTTTGTCTCAGCACACGTGCGCAGGGTGATTGCAGAGCCATGGCGTAATTCAATATGGCGGCTGTGCTAAACGGGGAGAGATAAAGAGGTACGATGCAGCAATCTGTGATAGTAATCTTGGCTTGAGACAACTCTTTTGCAGTGCTCTGAAATTGTGCATGGATTAACCAGATGGTGGACTGGGAATCCATCTGATAGGATTAAACTTTGCTGCTTTCCTTTGCTGCCATCTGTTCCCATATGCTGCTTGCTTGCATACAGAACGTGTGCATGCACACAAACAGACTTGCACACTCATGCACACATCCTGAATAAGCACACAGAGATTTTATTCCTCTGAGTTTGTAGCCTGAAGCTGACCAGAGCAGCTTTTCCCCCCACACTAAGTTTGTGCCATGGCCTTGGCTCTTGGTGTCCCACTCTCTTTTCACAACCCCCAGCTTACAGACCTCACTGCACAGACCGCCTCTGAGATGGCAGCCTTGTTAGCCAGCAGGGAAAGAGAATTATGTTTCCAAACCGATGTGGAGCTGCTCAAGCAGGCCTGGACAGAGGGAGTTTGAGAAATACTCTAGGAGTACACTGTTTAATATTTGACCTCTAAACCCCGACTAAATGTTCTAGGTTTAAATTAATTATTACAAGTCTTTAAGTGGACTTAAGATGGCTTTTTTGCAATGTGAAATCCAGACAAAAACAAGAGGATAATATGGTATTTACAAAATAACTAATGGAGTGATGAAAATGCCATATGCTTAATGTTGTCCACATTAATTTCTCACCTTTTAAAGATATTCAGGATTTAGAAGCTATACAGAGTGTACACAACTTTCAGAAGGACTCTGTAGCCATTCATTTAACAGAAGAACTGCATTGTCATCAGCACTTAATTGGCTATATAACATGAAATCACTGTCCGTGGTTAACATTCTGGCTAAAAAATATGCTTCTCCTTTTCAAACCTAAGTCAGTTAATGATTGGATTTGTTTGTTTCTGAAGATCAAATCCGATTTCATATCATCTCCATGTGTTATTAAGATTACTAGAAGAACCTGGCTCTAGCCCAGGAGAGGCCATACAGCAGAGTAACATGAAGGTTGCCAGATAAAGCCAGGAAATAAATGTGCAGCGCAGAACTATGGTCTTATAAGACACATATAGGAATATAAAGAGAACAGGCCACTTGGGAGAATGCTGCTCTTCTTTCCAATCTGTGCAAAGGCCCAGGCAGAGGAGAAGAGTATAGGACTGTATTGTAACTGTATAGCTTTGATTAAGAGGTGTTTAACTATGGCACATATATGTTTCCTTGTGGCTTTTATTCCTACCATCGAACATGTGTGTTTGTGAATAAAGAGATTGCTGTTGATAAATCAGAGGCAGATCCTGCAATAAGCCCAGTTATTACTGGCATGCCATGGGAACCTAATGGGCTGCACAGTGGTGCCTAGAGCTCCTCTAGCCTGTAGGAAAACTGTGTGAGTGCTTCCTTCATAGGCTGCAGTCTCTCCTTTCCTCTGCTTTCTCAATGACTTGCTATGTGTGTAATCTGTAGATAAAAACATTTAGAAACCATGTGTGTGTTTTATGCGTGCATAAGGGAGGAGGAGAACCAATGTAGTGCTGTTTGACTCCTGTGTTTGCCTAAGAGCAGTCAGTTAAGCAGTAAGCACATTCTCAGGTAAGTTCAAAAATATGGATACACAGGTAGGTAATAATATGGTATTTTCAAAATAACTAATGGAGTGATGAAAATGCCATATGGTTTACGTTGTCTACACAGTTTCCTACCAAGTAAAATGCTGTCTTGTATTGCAGTATGAAGAGAGTCAAACCTCTCCATACAGCACAGAGATTGCAGCCTCTCTGTGCTCTGCATTTCTCTTTTCTAATGTGGCACACAAGGGCAGAGCGCCACCCCATTTCAGCTTCACCCAGTGTGACAAAGTGGCCTAGTTTTGCTGAACACACATCGCAGGTTGCCTCAGACCTCAGCGTTATTAATTAGCTTTGTGAAAATAAAAGAGTTTCTTGGTCAGAGGAAAAATGCAGTGAAGGGGAAATCTTCGAACAAGTCCGTGGCTTGCGAACAGAGGGCTAGAGACGCGATGCATTAGACATGCAATGTAGACACAACACTTTTCTGACTCTCATCCGCTGTGTCTCTCTCTTCTCTTCCCTCTGCCTCATCCCTCACTCTCTCTTCCTCCTTTTCCCTATCCCTTTCTCTTCCAGTGCAAAGAGCATGACTTCAGTGTCCTCTTGCCCCATAAAGAAATGGACTGGATGTCAAAGGGACACAAGTATGCTTGGCTTGTTAAACAGGTGAGCCTATCTTTATTACTCTGTTCTTAAAGTAGCCTTACTCACAAAACCACACACTCAAGATGTAGCTGGAATATACAACATTTATTTTTACATATAGTATTATGTACAGTATGCACAGAATACTTAAGATATGTGCTTAATTAATATTGCACTAATACAATATTTTTATTGATGAATGACAAGGTATCTTGACAATAGATGTCAGTTTAATTGCCTTGTAAATAGCTTTTGATAGCCAAGGCAAAAAGCTGTGACATTTTTAATTACCAAGTTCAGATCTTATAGATTTAGTGAACACTGCTTTATCTGTAGCTGTTGCCTGGACTAATCCTATTCTACATACATGGACCACAATCTTTATAGTGATACAATCTAAACTGCTTTTATTTTAGAACCAGTTCTAGGCTAACTATGTCGGTTATCAAATACTCTTAATGAGATATTAATTTATTAAAAATAAAATATAACAGTCCAAGGAAATGAAGAACCACATTTCAAACAAACCAATACAAACTATAACTGATCAAATAACAGACCACTAACTACAACACTATTGACATATCAGACAATGTCATGGCAAGAAAATATTAAGTACTTTAGTCAACCACTGTTTTCATACCAGACAACATAACCAAACCTGGTTGCCATTTATGCAGAAATCACTCCCTGTTTAACTGTGGGAGTTGCATACACAATCTCTGTGCAATGTCATCCCCCTTTTTCTTATTTT
>JAOUQW010000047.1:96774-109982 GCA_028565825.1 Olivaichthys viedmensis | reverse complement strand
GAAACCAAAGTGCATAAACACTAGAATCATATTACAATCATTTTATAGATGGATCTGAAACAAAATGGAGTTTATATAAATGAAAACATTGATTCAAAACTTTGGAGCAGCGACCTCAAACTTTTGACCGCTAGTGTACATCCGGATTTCTGTAAAGCTGCTTTGTGACAATGTCTATTGTTAAAGGTGCTCTACAAATTGAATTGAAAATCAAGCCTGGGAAAGCAGCAAGGTAAGGCAAGGCAATAGGACCCCAAACTGCTGTACTATAGGGTATGAAGAAATGTATCTGTGCTTGCCAAAAAAAATTGCGGATTTGACAAACCCAATACACACACATACAGTCAACTCCAGAATTATTGGCACCCTTCAAGAGAATGGGTTAAAATTCTTGTATAAAATAAATATTACACATGATTCAAATTTTTCCATTAAAACAAGATAAACTACTTTAATCCAAAATCTTTAATTTTTTTATTTTTTTAAATAAAAGTATTTTCTCAAAAAACATTTTTCTTTCTCTCAGGCTCCAGGAACTTTGCCTTTTACCATTTTCTGTTTCCATGGGGTATAAATATAAGGTTGCACACATGTAAAACCCCTTTGTCATTCATCACCAAAATATTGTGTTAAAATAAATCTAGACAGTGTCCCTATATATTTGAGCTCAAAATATCACTCAATGCTTGTGTTTTTCATTATATATTCATTTTCCTGATGCGGGCCAATAATTCTAGAATTAATTGTTTACCGACTAAACACATTTTGTACATTTTCTTTGGTGCCAAAAACTGTGCTTTGTGGCATTTTGGTCTGGTTGGTTGATTTCTGGAAGGTTGGTGGAGAGCAACTGAAACTTTCATTACAAGTTACAGTACAAGATGGGCACCCTTTATGAAAATGAGCAAACATTAAATTCCTATATGGAGGCGTTACCTGGAAGCGTCGCATGTCTCTTGGGTTCCCTGCATTCTTTAGACAGTTCTGGTTGCACTTCAGGAAGAACTTTAGGAAAAATCTAAAAGAAACAGAATTACAGAGCACATTACAAAAGGGTTGGTGTAGCGTCATTGCACTGGCAGACATCAACTTGTAAACTGTTCTGCATGACTGGTTGAAAGGAAGAAAAAAATGACTTATTTTCTGTTAATATTTCATCCAGCCTTCAAAACAGACAACAGGTGATTGAACAGAATAATTTCATGGAATAATTGATTTCACTTCAGCTAGAATTGATGCTTTTGACTCTTGCAATTATAGTCTTCAATTAAAGCCTATTTTGAGGAGTGCATTGGTTTTCTTCCTCGTGAATAAACTATAGGTGTTTGTAACAGACCCTACAGGTTATCCCTGCATGTTCCTTAATGTTCTGATATTCACTATTAATTAACACAGTAGGGTTTCTCTTTCTCTCTCTTGCTCTTTCTTCTTTCGTTGGTTTCCCTTTTCCCTTCCACTGCTTCACTTTAGTGAAGAATCAGTATATACCCCTCCACCTGCTGTTTTAATGCATATATGCACCGCACACACATCCCCTTATGCATTATGGGAGGTCATAGTCATGGCTCAGCCATGTGCCAACTCTTGACTGTGTTGTGATTACCTGATACTGCAAAAAGTCTAACTCAAAATTGACCAATTTTCACATACCCACACATATGCAAACACAAATAACAGGGTATGTGTACAACACATGCTCATACTTCCCTTGCTTTCCCTTATCATACCTACTTTACTGATTGTGTTTGTGTGTTAGTTTAACCCTAATAAGGACCTAGTGTGATCTTTATTTGAATGCTTATGTATAGGCATGTGTGTTTGTGTGTGCTGCTGTCTTTTTTTTTGACAACTGTATGTGACTTGCTGTGTGTGTATTGTGGCATCACGGTGCGTGGTGTGCTCATTTGCATACCCATGAGCCCCCGCGGCGCCACTGGCTATTTTTGGAGGTAATTTGCGGGGTTGGCATATGGATGTTCAGAGAAAAATTGTGTGTTGTTGTTGTTGCCCATTCTAGCATGGGTTGAGCCAGCGTGTTGGCCAGGGGTTTGTTGTACCCGCCGTTAATGGGAGTCCGGTGGACACGGCAGACCCTGCCGGCTTTCCCCATGCTGGTTCAGTTCTCAGGCTTACCACGAAGCTACATGTTGTGCTGTAAATAAAGAGTATTTTCCTGGTATTAAAATGCTTCCTGGTCACACCTCTTCTTCGCCGACATCACAGTATGTTGGCTGGTATTTGCCCAGAATACACACATATTCTGGCCTTTATCTGCTATCTGTCTGATGCCCTTGTCATTATACATTCCAGACACGCCCTCCTGCATCCTTTCATCCCTTTGTCATCTCTCTGTTCCAAACATTCGTACCTCATTCAGTGGCTCTAATGAGCAGAGGGCAGAATGACACAGACACTCAGAGACACATATACACATACAAACACACACACACATCAGGTGAGTGAGTGACATGGAATAATGATGTTGCACGTGTACTGGTATGGCAAATTATTCAAAGCATGTGTGCAGGGATTTAAGCAAATAATTCATAATTAATTTTCCAGCGTGTGCGTGGGGGGGTGGAGGGTGGGGGTGGATGTTAGATGAGGTAAAAATTGCAGCGTAGTACACATATATATATATATATATACTGTATATATGTACTCACAGATGTAATGCTTCAGTACTCTTTTATGATTTTTAGGCACGTAGAAGACCATGAACAAACTACTACTTCAAGATTTGCTGGTAGAGCATCGCTCACACTGTGCGTGTTTGACCCCTCCATTTTGTGCTGCACTTGTGTCTGCGCCATGCATAGAAGATAAGGTGTATCTTTGCAAGTATACGTCACTCTTAAAAACCTCTATAAAATCAATATGACGGAAATCCATTGTGATGACATGGTGAGTACCCATGTGTGTGACTGTGTGTGTGTGTGTGTGTGTGTGTGTGTCTCCACAAAGAGCACCAAGCGCAGTGCTGTTTAGGTAAACAGATTCTTCCCTGAGGGCTGGCTGTATTGGGGGCCTGCAGGCTTCTCTGATATCATTTACTGTAAGAGCTCTAAGCCCTACAGTGTTCCTGTCTGATTCTTCGCTACTGCAGCCTGTCTGAGCTCCTCCTCATGATCTCTCTATCCATTTCTCTCTCTCTCAGCTGCCCCCATGCGTCAATAGCACAGAGTGTGTGACCCATTCCTGCTAACACTCGGCTTAACCCCGACACTCATATCACACACCCTCTCAGTCCTACTAAATCCCCTGCAAAAACCAGGGTGTGCTTGCTTTAGCTTCCTACCTACACCTTTGTGTCTTATGCCCCTACTGTTTATCCATAAAGACAAACACACACAGACACAGACACAGACACACACACACACACACACACACACACACACATACACTTCAAAGGCTTTAACCTACACTTCTGAAACAGGGTGTGCAACTTATGTATACTTTGACGCCCTTGATCCCATCAGCAGTGGAGCGTTCAGTCACCCGAGCGAGACAGGACAGGGAGGGCATGTAATCATATGTGTAATGTTTATTAAAGTGCACATTGTCCCTTTCACAGGGCACTTCAGACAGGGACCTTATGCTTTTAGAAGCAATTGGATGGCCGATTGCTAGGAGCACTTCAATTAGTGGAGGCTATTCAGCGTAAGGAAAAGAAGCAGGGCTCCAAGGTTCTGTTAACAGGAGAGAGCTGGAGAACACAACCTAACTCACTAGACATGTTTCTCTACCTGGCATATTCTGCAGTACGTACATATTAACATTTACAGCTATGACAATGAGAAGGGCAATTCGTGGGTATAAGAACATGTAAACACAGGGAAGACATGGAAGAAGGTACAGATCGAGAGGAATGAATGACAAGTGAGACAAGTGAGAAAAAGGGCATAAGGCTTAAGGGCATAAGGCTGTAGTCACAAAGGTTCATATAATCCTCAACATGCTGACCTTTGATGTCTGACACAGGGTCACATCTGTGTGTGCTGTGATGCTGGACTCCAGCTCTAATTGCCAAGACTTAAATATGCATATGCAAAGCAATCTTGCACTTTCCCTTTCCCTTAGTAAGTCGTTTTAACTGTAGACACTTTTATGAGTCAACACAGAAGTAAGGAATGATATCATATAACATTTATGCATATTAATAATTTTCTGTAAAATAAACATCCTACAGGGGCAAAAAAAAAAGACACGTCTCTTCTTTGATCGATATATATGAAGTTGTTATAGGGCACCTAAAAGGCATCTAGAATCCCTCGGCCTTTTGATCAGATCCGAGCTGTTCTTAATGGCACATCAAACAAAACCAAATCATTCTCAATTTCCATGCCTTCTTTACCCTGAGTTACTACTGTCTAGCCACTTAAAGAGCAACCATCATTCCCTGAATCGCTTGTTCTAGCTGTGTGGGCTGGCAGGGATGAACGTTAGCAGAGCAGAGAGAAAGTGCGTGCTAATCTAATGTCAGCACTAAAGGCAGCAGTGTGGCGTTGGAGCATGTGGCATGTGTGAGTATGGTGTAACCCACACCCTCAGTAAATGAGACCAAGTCGACGGCACCGGCCATCAATTATTCAGAGGCTGAGATGGCAATTATGGCACTGAACACAACTAGCATGAATATTTTATGAAGGCTAACACAGACTGAGAGAGAGTGAGAGAGAGAGAGAGAGAGAGAGAGAGAGAGAGAGAGAGAGAGGGAGAGAGAGAGTGGTCTAGCCCTAAGAGACTCAGCGTTACCAATTCTCACCATGGAGCACACTCAACCTGCTACTTTCCTGTGGCATGATATCTTTCTTCATCTCCCTCATATCTGCCTCTTCTTCTCCTCTCATCTTCTGCCACTCTGTCTTTATCCTCAACATCCCCAGATTGGTTCGCCTGAGAGTGATCTGCATGAAACATCTTAAAGTGTCCCCGGTGCAGTTTAGGTGCCATGGGCATGGCAGGAATGCTGCAGTTGTTTCGAACTGCACCGCGCAAATCGTGGCTAATTGAGTAACGGGACACCGGGCTGAAGAGTGATGGCCTAATCTTTGGAGCAACAGTGTCAAAGCGTGCCAGCCCCCTTGTGCCTCCCTGTCTGCTCTCTGTGTCTCTTTGCCTTACATAAAGTTCCCCACTAAAAAAACACATTGCTCACACTTCTAAAATACATGTTACATGTCCCTTGCCAGGCCAAGCAGGCACATGAGACAACACTGGTAAACTCTGTCTTAATTCAGCCAAGACAAAGAACAAAACACAAAACATCAGGAAATAATAACACATCACAGGCGAAACAAAAGTAAAATCATCCCAATAAAAAAAGAGAAGCATAACAATGTGACAGTTACAACATCTTCCCCTCCCTTCCCCCCTTTAGGAAAACAAAGAGCAAGCATGGGGTGCTGACAGCTCGAAAATTGCTTACAATACACATCTCCGAAAAGATCTACCCCAGGCAAAAAAGTAAAAATATCACTGGCTTGCTTAGCTGGTCTTTCAGATGTCTTCCCCCCCTCCTTGTTATGGCTGGATTTCTGCACTGGCCTGCGAGTTTGGTGCCAAATGCAACTCAAGAACTATTTCAGAAAAAAAAGAAAAAGAAAAAAACGACGAGAATTTGCTTATCATAACACAAGAGGAAAGGAACCCTTGCTTAGCCTTCCACAGTTGAATCCATGTAACAAATATTTGTTCTGAACAGATTTACCACAGAGAGAATTAGTACTAGTGAGAGGTTATGCTGTGCTTTCGGTGAAACACTTTCAGATGTATCAACAATAAAAAAAAAAAAGCTAATTTGAATGACTTTGATATGAAGAGCCAAGGGTAGGTTACATCTTAAATACTTGATTCACTATATTAAGAGTTTGCAGAAAATAGGGGGCTGTAGTTTGATGCAATTCAGCCGCTCTGAACACAATTTGGAACTCTCAGCTGTTCACACATGTCTCCCAAACTTGCACTGTATACGTATCGCCATCAGGTTACTGTATCTCCTCTCCGCTCTCTCTGTTTTCACATGATCAATTCACTCCTTATGTCATTACCTCCTAAACTGCATTGATTTAAGAGTGTGCATGCGAGAGACAAAGATGAAGGAGAAAGAAGAAAGTGAGAGCAATGATGAGCAAGATTTCACATCAGACAGACAAACTAAACCCTGGAGATGAGTGCAGTGTGAATGGGAGAATTATTTTACATAATAAACCCTTTATATTCAGGCTCGTAATTGATAGCTGAAGTCAGGCAAGGCAGCGCAGCCGCCACATTTGGGCTTTGGAAGCTGTCAGTCACAGGCAAGCCGCTGGAGGAGGAGGGATAACGATCGTCATCTGACAACTGCCTCATTTAATACTATCATTAGTGCTAACATTAGTGTTTACAATGCAACCGGTGGCATGGGCAGCCATGTTGTTCAGTTTATTATTGTATTATAGTAGCAGAAACTGCATGGGTTTGTTATGTTATGGAACATATTGGTATGGTAACACATGGTACCAGAGCAAAGGTAAGAATGTGATAAGTCAGACATGGGCCTGGTGGAAGGGGGGAGCAGTGGAGAGAGAGAGAGAGAGAGAGAGAGAGAGAGAGAGAGAGAAAGAGAGAGAGAGAGAGAGAGGAGTTATCTAGAGAATATCCCACCTCACAGCTGTTTCTGTCTTTCCTCCGCTCAAATTTACACATAAAACCCAGCCGACTCAGGCTTAACCTTGGTTGTAATTGTCAAATTAATGATAGATTAGAGTGCAGATTACATGATGACCCCGGCTCACACAGAAATAAACACGTATAATCTGCAAATAGCCCCCGGTATTAGCATGAGTAAAGTCCGGTATATCTAGCAGCAGTCCTTGTCGAGAAATCATGGTATGGACCACACAGATTTCATACAGCTTACTGCAGAAGAAATCCACTTCAGCGTATTGTAAACAGCTAAAACATATGAGGGCTGTAATTGTGCAGAAATTTCTATATACCGTCCATGTTTTAAATAGATTTTAAAAAGAAACACACACACACACACAGAGAGAGAGAGAGAGAGAGAGAGAGAGAGCGAGAGAGAGCACCCTCCTGTATATTTCAGAAGCTGTAGGCAAACACCTCAATAATTCATGGTGTAGAGATTGATTTTTTTTTCCTTTGGCAAGAAGAAGCAGATGTGGTAGGGGGGTGGTATGGAGCTAAGGGGAGCGGAATGATGGGGAGGGCAACACTGGGGGTTAGAGGGATCATTATCCTGCCCACTTATTGTGTGAACAATAGAGCTTTAAAGTGCACTTTCAAATTACCCCGAAGGGCGAGAGTACACTCGCTTATCTCTGAGAATGCCTAATTTATGTTTGTAAAATAATCCTAATTGATCCCTCTTTCACTGTCTTGAGTGGAGCACAGCAAAGAGTGAGGCAAGCAAGAGGTGAGCGTGTTAGAGGAGGTGGGGAAAAGGACACATACAACCCAAATGACCCAGAGTGAAGGTAAAGATTAACAAAAATAAAAATTGGGAAAACGTGCATGCTGCATTCAGAAAAAATAAAAACAGCTGACCTTTCTAAAAAAGCTCAGAGACAACTTGTTTACTGTACGCCAACTGAGAAATGATGGTGCCAAAGAAACAAGCGAGGGCGTGATGAAGAGAGAGGGAGAGAGAGTAGAGAGGCAGGGATGAGAAAGTTGGCCAGTCGCAGGACGACTGGCCAACTTGTCTGATAGAATCAGCTCTGCGCGCCTCTGATGTGATGGCAGGTGAGGCTTTGAGCGAGAGCGACATCCTTTTGTCATCATGCATACTCACAAATAATTCATCCCTTCAGAGTGGAAGGGGACTTGTATTGACATGTACCACTTCTACTTCCCTTCACCTGTCTCCTTCAGGCAGGACACAAAGAGCAGAGAGACCTTTTCATGGAGAACAAGTAGGCACAGACACTCTCTTTCTCCTATCACTGACCTAATTAAAGCTGCGCATCTCTCGCTTCTCTCCTCACGGCCTTCTCAAACAGGGAGACGTACAGTAATCCTCATCGTAACCTACAGTCTGAGACTGTGGCTTTGCCATTTCCCCAGTTTTCCCAGTAAATGGCAGAGTTTGTACTGAGGTTTGCAGAAAGCACAAAAGTTTAACTGTTGATTTTGAAATGTCACAGAATAAAAAATTCTAGTCAAATCTTTAGCAACAGCCTTGAAGCACTTTAGTAGGTGTAACTGATGAAATGCCAGTGTAAAGTCAGCTGCCTTGTTATGATTTAGTATACACTTGGTCTACTACCAAGAACTGTTTTTATGTAATCAGTTAAACTAACTTTATCAAATTATATTTATTAAACAAGATTACATTATTCTTCACTAATACAATCAGGAAGGGAGTTTTGCTCTTATTTTATTGAAAGCATTAGCAATGATAAAGCATAAAGCATAGAAAACTGCATTGAGTCAATATCAGATGTTAGCTGATGCTAAAAAACACTGTTTTAGGAGCAAACATGGAAATGAAAAAGTTCTTGGTAGCAGACTCACTTTTGGACTCTACATCTGTAAAAGCACAGATTCTTTAATTGTATGTGATACCACAGTTACTCTATGATCTGACTCGCATATGATTAAGCAACATTATAGAAAGCGCATACTAACATGAATTAGTATAAAGGTGACAGTTGAGAAGGGAACGAGCAAGAAAGATGGCGAGAGATGGAGAGAGACGCTTAAAGAGAGAGAGAAAGTGATGTGTTTATATTAATCCCCGTTTGTAGCTGTAGCTGTGTACATCAGTGGGTGTTCAGTGTGAAATGGAGTATCTCTCCTGCCTGGTAATCTGCTCCCCGATAATTTATTATTTAAATTATATTAGGCAACGGCACGCAGTCAAGTGGAAGTGGTACAAAACTGCGGCATATTGATTTTAACAGCGTGCTGTCTCCTGTGATTTGTGGCGGCGCTCTGCTGTCTGCGAGTGCCAGCCTCAGGATCACAGGGACAGGATGCCACCGTGCCACATGCTAATGTGCACTTT
Source organism: Olivaichthys viedmensis (assembly GCA_028565825.1). Taxonomy (NCBI): domain Eukaryota; kingdom Metazoa; phylum Chordata; class Actinopteri; order Siluriformes; family Diplomystidae; genus Olivaichthys; species Olivaichthys viedmensis. The sequence continues at coordinate 100,972 of JAOUQW010000047.1, read as the reverse complement.
AAACATTTAGCAGTAGGAGGTGCTGTTATTGCTTTGACAGCTGACAGGTGACCAACACCTCTTCTCTTCTCTTCTCTTCTCTCTTTCACAGAGAAAAACTGTTGGTCTATTCTGCCCTTTCTTATGGAAAGAGATGATAATTCTCCTCATGCCTCAGTACAATGCTTAATTGGCAGCCGAGGATTATGATCATTAGAAGACTTTTTTTCACAGGATCCAAGCAAAGAGTGGATCCATTGCTATTGTGGTCAATGCCATCACCTTTTCATTAGTGTTTTCGCTAACTACTAGTTCCAGGCTGTTTGGAGTTAGCGTCATTAGCCGGAAGTGCTGGAGATATTAGTACAGCAAATTGGTATGGCTTTCTATTGGGTTAGAGCGTAAAACATTCTCCCTTCATAAAATGAGAGGTGAGCTTTATTAAATTAGCCTCCAAAGCTCATGGAGTAAATGGCTGCAAATGAGTGGAGTCTGGCTTCCGTGCCTCCCAGCTCAAATTTACCAAAAATAATTACACACCCTGCCCGGCAATGCAGCCATATTTTAATAATCTCACTTTCTTGCTTTCATTAAATTAAAATAGGGATTATATGTCACTTTGGTACAATTAAACACACAATCAACCCCCGCAAAAAAAGACGAAAACATCAGAGCTATAATAACCTTTAAGTAATCCCTGTAGCAACCAAAATTATTACACCAGATATAATAAACAGCTTGATAATTGCCAGCAGTACAGCATGCTCAGTGGGAAACTTTTGATCTATGATACAAGCCATCATCAAGATCAAGTTCTGCAGCGCAAAGGAGAGAACAACCTGCTCAATAAAAGAAATGTGCTGTACGACGTATTATCGAACAGACCAACATAAAAAGGATGTAATAGTTTAAAATGTGGCTTAGACAAGTTGCCTGAGTTCAATGCATCGCATAATTATAAACACACTGCTTAATTGTACATTTTCCTGTAGCTGGTAGCTATTCAGAAGAGTAGATTTAAGAAGAGTTAAGGAGGTGAGACAATGCACAAGAATATAGAAACTCTAGAAAAATAACAGACAAATTCCAATGATCTGGTTTGCTGTTCTTTTGTGATTTTGACTTGACAGTAAATATTTATATTGTTTGCATTTAAATCACATTAGGATCACATCAGACTGGAGAATTTAGGTGCTCTCTTCAATGTCTTTTCCTACAAGAATAAAGCTGAGAGATATCTATTTAGGATACAACTAGAGCTTGGACCCACTTATTGATTTGTTAATAATTATTGATAACGGCCATAAAATTGATAGATAAAATATATGTATTTTTTTGCATGCTTAAGGGTTCTGCGCACTGTTTTTTTTTTTTTGATGCACACAGCAGTGAGGTTCACGGCGTGAGTTAGTGGCACACTGCATTGCTCACTAGCACTTTAGGAAAATGCCATTTGAAGGCTGGCTGTGTTTTTGATTAGTCAGAGGATCAGACTTATGCCATTTTCAAACATTGTCAAAAGAAACTGTTTTTTGAGATAACACTACCAGCTTGCGATGTTTTTTTGATATTTTTCTTTCCTCAAGTAATGCAGTTGAGCAGCAACAAGTGCCATATTATTTTGGGGAAAAAGTCAACCCATGTCGGGCATCAGACATCACAAATACGTCTGAGGGGTCACCTATTAACATAGTAGGGGGAGAGTAATTTAATAAATTATCTCCAGGATAACAATCACCTTACGCTAAGTAAGAAAGCTGTGTCTGCTGAGTTCAAATATTACAGCCAAAAGGATGAAGCTGTGGTTTCTCTTTGAGTGCAAAGCTTTGCAAGACTTTGGTTACTGAGTGAAGTCTTCCGTATGTTCAGACAACAGGTTTACATGGTAGGTAGTTATCTCTGAAATTAATAATTCTCTTTGAACTATACAGTACAATATTGCTTTTTGTACTTAATAGGTACAGTATATTGCGTTAGTTGAATGTTAAGTTGTCATGACTAAGGCTTTGTGGAAACTGTCCTAGACATACTGAATATTGAACTGCAAAATACCTGTGTAAAATAACCTTCTAAATAATAAAAATATTGATATTTATCTATAATTTTGTCCAGTTTTATCGAGTTTTCAGAAGTGCTTATCGTCACAGCCCTAGATACCACAAAAGAATAGAGGCTCCCCCTTATAATTTATTTCTATAATTTATTTCCTTTTATGCCATGACTAATAAAATTTTTCTCTATAATAATCCAAGAACGAATCCATAATCTCAGCCGTATTAATAGAGCATGTCTTGTCACACAGGCAGTGTGTTGTTTAAAGGGCTTATCTAATCCATATTAATGGCACTTGAAGAATGGAGTTAACCTGTGTGAGCCATCCCTCTCACCTTTCAATTAAAAGCTCTTACGCACACACACATGAACACCGGAGCAGTGCTCCGTCTCTATTACCCAGGAGGCATTAGCTGGGCTCTTTCATTATCCAATCAGGCGGAGGTTTCTTTTTGCATCTTTTTTTCTGCCCATTTCCTTTCAGTTCCTCTCTGGCGGGCCGTATAAATAGTGGGGGAAGAATGAAGTCATTCCTCAAGCCGCACTGGCAGGCCCTTTCATTATTTACACTATTTACTTGGGGTGGGCTGAGTCACGGCACACCGCAGGATTTATCCGCCTGAGAAATGGGTCCTGCCATGCAGATCATCCTCGGAACAAAAGCGACATGTTCGCTTGTTGCACTGCACCACTAATTCGGTTCATGAAGTGTGTAATGCAGACTTTTCCGGCAACGGTTAGGCCTGAGGGGGGGCTTAATTTGTCTCTGGCTTTATTAAACTAATACATAACAATCTTCTGCCTGTTTGCAGCCGCGGCGCACAGCCAGAGTGGCCCAGAGCGAAGCCTGAGGGAGAGGGACAGGGATAGAGAGACAGTGAGAGAGACAGGCAGGCTGCGCTGGCAGGTTGCTGTGTATAGAGGGGCCGGGGGCAGTCTGGAGATTTAGGAGAGAAATAACGCAACCAAATGACTCGCTGCAGTTTGACCCTGAGGACTAATACTCACCTTGTGCTCTTAATTAAGCATCAAACTATCTATAACACATAGCCATAAAAGGCCTGGACTGAACCTGTCTTTTCTTTTAGGACATTACCAGTAAGGAATTTAACTTAATATTTTAAAAACAATATATAAGGTATTTAATTGTTCTACAAAAATGTTTGAGCTGCAGAACATTTAAAGGAACAATATGTTTATTACTTTTATTAGCTAAATAATGGAAGTGTTGAATGGATGAAAAGCATGAGAACTTCTCAGCACATGTGAAAGAGAAGAACAATAATAAGAGGGACGTGCTTATCATCGCTCAGCAGTCCACAAGTCCACCATCCCACAATGACTAACCTCTGGAGAGGCTTCTAATTCAAACCACACACTCATCTTGCACTCTACTCACTTCACCCATACAGCTGTCTACAACTGATCTTCCTCTGGTGTAGCTCTCATATGTGAAGTATGTCTTTGCAATTGTAACTAGAGGGATAGGGATAGCTCTACTGTTGGCCTAGTTGAAATTGTTCTGCACTACGGTAAGCCCTAGTGGCTGTGGCTAGGTAATTATTTGCCCTATGTAAGGGCCACTCCCTTTCCTTTCATGTGACCCTGGCCTCTCCTGTCTCAGGTCCCTCCCTGGCTAATGGCGGTAGGGTCTTTGTTTGGTTGGCTTGGTGGATTATGCGCAATGTTTTAGGCTGAACAAATGTGGTTTTAATGTGGTTTCAGAGCAAACACCAAAAGAGGTATTCCCCATTGTGACTGTTTGAACAGGTAGGGTTGAAAGTAAATGTGTTAAATCTGAGGCCATGTGGTTGAAATGTGTTAACACATTGTCTCTATTAAAAGTACCAAACAGGTAGATGCTATTTGGCTTCGAATCCCCCCCTGAATTGGTTGTCCACGACTAAGGTAGCACAGGTAATTTTATTGATTAGTTTTAACCATGATTTTAGATCATTACAGCTCGCTGCTGTTTTGCTTTTTTTCTTTACTGATTAGTTTTTGTCTTTTTTGTCTTTTTTTCTTTCTTTTGTTTTGTCTTCTTTTGACTGATCTTGGGTTGTTTTTGTGCTGTTTTGTTTATGGGACCGGTAACCGTGATTTAAGTAGTTTAAGTAAACAGATGCTTACTCGCATCAAAACATTCACAGCCTGCTCTTTTATCCCA
>JAOUQW010000047.1:74267-96674 GCA_028565825.1 Olivaichthys viedmensis | reverse complement strand
AAATATCTCCTAGTATTTGTATTGGTATGTCGAAGTAATTCCTGGTTGAAATTGTGCAAATAAAGTGACAACCTTTTCTATACATTTTCTCTTTGCAGTTATCTGAGTGAATTGAGCCTTCCCTCCTGCTTTGTTGTTTTGAGTATTTTAAAGAAATTCATTGCTTGAGTTGAAACCACATCTTCCTTCCTTTTCATGAATTATGGGGAAATCCATTTAGTGTGACGTAGGTGTTGGGAGCATTAGATCATTCCACTCTAGTTAACGTGGTCATTGCTGTATTCACCCCCACCACTGTTACACAATATTTCAAAGCCTATGTTTCATTACAAAACATATGACCACCAATTGTAGTACACTCCTGATCTACTCCCTTGCATCTGGCTCTGTGGCTGTCGGAAGAATCTGGAGAAAGGAAGCCGCTACCTACGAACAGTGCATGTCGGCCATGCATCACTGACACTTTATCTCAGCCTGACTCCCTTGTTTCTGCACTGACCCCTTCCCCCCCTTGCTGCCGTGTTATTGAAGGAGATTTATGAGGCAGAGTCCCGTGCCAGGCTGACCCCCCCGAGGGCCGGGCCATCAGCAGGGGGACCCATTAATAACCAGCAGCCCCGGCTCAGAGTCCCGCTCTGAGCTACGCACTCCTGGGCACCGCTGCCACTCAAGCTCCAGCCATATGACAATAGTGGAGACTTGGAGAGTGGATGAAGTGCGTAAGGCCGCTAAAGGAGCCTGGCATGAGCGCTTGAGCTCTAGCCGTGCAGCTCTACAGAACTGCTAAATGTGATGGATGGGGACAGGCAGATGCTATCTGAGCCAGGGCCATCTGTAAGGGCTCAGTATAACAGTAGGGTCACTGACAGAAGAAAAGGAAAAAAAAAAAAAAAAAAAGAGCAAGAGAGAGAGAGAGAGAGAGAGAGAGAGAGAGAGAAAATCCCAGAGAAAAGACACAAGTCAGAGTGATAAAGTGCGAACAGACGTGCTAAATTCAGCTTGATCAAGTGTGTGCTCTGTCATACAGTGCAAAATGGCAAGTTAACATACTATTGCTGCATGTGAGATAATATCTACAACTCCTAACACAAGACACATACACACACACACACACACACACACAAGCACATTAGTCACGTTAATTACAAGTCAAGAGCTAAAATATCGAAATATCATCAGACATTAGTAAAAGTTTCAGAATTCACAAAAAAGTACTGTTACAATACACTAAATATTGAGAGTGGGCCTGCCGAAGACATGTGTGACTGTGAACACCTGACATTCACAGTAAGGGAAAACCTCTATATTGGCCCATGTCGTTTTAAAGTGCAATGTATTATTCAGCCGCAACATCTCATTGCACTGAAAAATTTATCAGCGCATGCTCTCTGCCTAATCCTCCGCCATGTCTGGTAACTCCATGCCACCTTGTCTTTAAATATTTCTCGGAACAAATTGATATGCACGGAAGTACAGCTCATCCTTCAGTCCCAAAACTGGACTGGGGTTAATGTGGTGAGAAGGAGGTCTGCCACCATGGGTGAATGAGGCAACAAGTGTGAAAAATTAGTGCAGATTTGAACCATAGGCCCTGCACCTTCTTTGAAGGGATACAGGAACATCCCATGAACCTGTGTTCCTCTATTTAGCCCAACGTGTGATGCTCATTCAACGTTCAAATGAGCAATATCATTTATATCAATCCCCTAATTTGTCTCTAAGTGCAGAGCTCACCTGTAGAGATCTAAATCAAAGATTTAGAGAGTGTGCTCTCTTCCTGGTTGACCAGAGAGATTAAATTGAGCCGGGGGTGGAAAGGGGCAAGCTTGACATGATCACGGGCCAGCAAAGGGAAAGGCTAGGGCACATAAAACAATATTATGACTGCTGCAGAGAATATGGGAAATGCGCAGCTGAGAGTGGGATATGTGTGTGTAGGGGGGGGCTTTAACCCTACGTGGTAATAAATAACAGGCTGTCAAGGTGATGGACATGCTTGGCAGGCATGGCTGATTGAAACACTTCCTCCCTAAAGCCACCCCCATAAATCTGAGCCAGACAGAGTGATGACAGTCACAGGGCTCATACTGGGTCGTTCGCAGCTGCGTGTGCCACCATGGCACTGAGTGCTGGCCAACTGGGTGTGCGCAGCTGCATGCACGCACCCAAAAAACAGCCCATTCCCACTCCTCACACTGTAGCCGTGAGCGATGAAGAATGGCCCTGTCACTGGGCAGCTTTTTTTAAGTGACATTAGGCAGCGCTGTTTCAGTATTATTACAAACACAAATACACCAGCACCAGCCTTACTGAGTATATTTAAACAGATATTCCAGGTCCAGTCTCAATCAGTCCAGCAACCACTGACACTCCCAGCCAGGGCAAAGGTCACCTACTAACCTAGCAAAGGAGCCGACGTCGAGTGAGGAATCTAATAATGTTTTTATTGCTGTGGGACTTGACTTACAAAGAGAACCAGCTGCGTAAAGTCTGCTTTATTGTGTTCATATTGAACCACGGCAACATGGCGATGCAGTTTTTCACTTGAGAATGATGTATAAACTCTTACATTCTCTATGCATGAACTAAATTATGAGCCTATACTGTTAGCTATATTTAACTTGACAAAAAGCACTCGAGGAGGCAAGGGCAAATAGTGCAAGGTGTTATGTAAATAGATGTCCTCATTTCATGCTTCTTTATTCATTGAGTATAAGCATTGTTTTAAAACACACTTTGGTGTGTTTTAATGCCCTTTGCATCGACTTTCGACTGTTCTTAAGTGGGTGACTGTGCATGTTTCATTCCACAAAAATGGAATGAATGTTGCTTTGGAGACAACTGAACTTATACAGATTTACCGTTTAAAAAGAGCACAAAAGCAATATCACAAAAATACCAGGTAGAAATCTACTCAGAGTCTCAGTAGTTTCAGAAAAAGAGGACAAGCTGTATTTTTGTAGTTAATTTTGATCAGATTATTGGCTTACACACACCTCTTACAATTCTAAAGACAATATTTGACAAGAAACTAAGCAAAATTAAAAGGTTCCCTGCTTGTCGAGCAAGCAGTTCTGAGCTTTGTAGCTAAAGGTAAAGCAGAAACTAAAGCTAAAGGTGCAGGCTGAGGGCAGGCGGGGGTCATGGCGGTGACTGGAGCGCAGGGTGCCAGAGGACATGTTGTGTCTCCCTCCATGTTTGTCAAACAAATTAAACACGTTCTGGAGCGTTCACCTGCCCTCGCCACCACGCCACATATGGCCCAGCAGGAACGAAATAAGGCACAGCGCATACATTACCATACTTAATCAACCACCCTCTCCATTTAATATGCAAATGTGCTGAAATATTACCGAATGCCGTCTGTTCTAAATGAATAAATTTGAATCGCAATTAGAATAATCCTTTATAATTAATGAAAACTGTCAATTTCGGTTTATAACTAATTTGATTAACGAGATGATGGTGCACTTATCAAGTTCAGCGGACTGGTAGACTTCGGAGAGAGGCCAAGGGAGAGGATGTGGGGGCCGTTTCAGACACAGGGACAGGTCAGACATCAGAAAGCCCGTGCTGAATAATTAATTTAAAGAAAAAGTGATTAATAAACTTATGAGGTCAGGCTGGCCCTCAGCAGGGCTGCCAGAGCTAAAAGTCTGAACCTTGAGATCTGTTTATCCAGCAGAAAGAGGATCCTTGAACCCCCCCACACACACACACTTTTATTTTTACACACACACACAAACACCTATCTGAGAACTTAGGGGCCCATAAACCAGGTACAAGATCAAAAATTAGATATGCAAATGAAAAACACTAAGGCGGGGTGTCCTTTTTTCTCTCCTCTGAACCAGCTGCCAGCATCAGGCAGTGTGTTAGTGTTTGGGGGAATAAAGCTTTACTGTGCAAATTTGCTGAGACACTTTATTGGCCTCAGTGAGGATAAGGTTCGTATTTGTGTGCATGCGTTTTGGGTTAACTGAAACAGAAGGGGATAACGGTTAATTAGAGCAGTTACAGTGTTTGGAAACAAGGTTAAGGCCACATGCTGATGGAGTATTTGGAAGTCATTAGTCGTGATACGTAAAGGTCTCTCCGTGTGAGAGAGAGAGAGAGAGAGAGAGAGAGAGAGAGAGAGAGAGAGAGAGATGAGAAAGGGTAATAGGGTAATGAATGTGAGATAAATGTGGGTAAGTGTGAAAAGGCAGACAAAGAACTGAACCACACAGTGCACAGCTAGATTCAGTGTGCATTAATGAACATAAACACACACACACAGAAATGCAGTTGAAAAGTAAAAAGTGGGATGACAGGATGTAACAATAAATATCGTTACCTGTTTCCAGATCCACCATTCTGTGATGGCAGAATAAAACTAGACATTTAGAACAAATCTAGCCCTGTGCAGGGAGTATATAGGAAATCTTTGTCCATCCTACACTTAAATGTTTTGTTGCATCCACATTTACATGAACAACCTAACGACCCCTCTTCCTGAGAAGGGTAACAAGGATCTTTAAGAAGCACCTTTCCATCCTAACCTCTCATTACACTGCGTCCACCACAACCCCTCCATTCTTAACTCAGTGAACTTGGCCAGCTTGCTCCATTCCTCTGCCCTCCCTCCTGCACTGGCACACTTCTCTTCTTTCAAATGCTCCACACACTTACATTAGGAATAAAAGCCCCAAACAGGAATTCCTGAAACAGCAGTACGATTTCCTCAGCTCTAGCTCTGAGTTTACTGACTAAGCGTACAGTAACAGACAAACAGTGGGTGTAGTTGTGTCGTGTTGTTGTTCAAGAGGCTCAACTGCAACACAAAATACAGGTTTAAGAGCATATAAAGCCCTGTCTGATAATACAAGATAATAAAGGTCAATATGGCAACAGAATAAAGTGCAGAAGCTTGCAGCTAGTAAGGAGTGAACAGATCTAATGGCCCTGAGGTCTGCTGTCTCACTGCCTGCATCCCTTTCTGATGTCAGGGAAACTACACACACACACACACACACACACACACACACACACAAAGAGAAGTCTACTGACACATCTCATCATCTTGCAAAACACAAAGCTTGAGGCAATCAGACACACCTACAGTCAAAATAACTGGTCAGAGCCTTAAAAGTAACCTAAAATTAAAACTGACCTTTTGCCTTGTTTGTTCATGTGGCTGGGCATATTGCAGGGTCAGTGACTTTGGCAGAAGTTAGCTGAAGCTGGCTGTTTTGAAACTCAAAATCCAATGTTCACTCCAAAGCTAAAACGCCTGAATGCTATTGTAAGAAGGGGCCGCTTTCTAAATTGATAGGCATCATGATTTCCAGGCAAGTAGAGATTGTCCTTATTGGTTGGATGTTGGTGGTCCACATTATTTGTTTTTTTCCTGTTTACAGAGCCTGGGAGGCCACAACGTTTTTCCTCTGAGCAGATATTTTATTGACATCTGCTGGAATATTAGGAGAACTTCGCCAAGTATTACAAAGAGTGTTCCGACTTAAAAATCACTGACCGCACTTTCAAAAAACTAAATTTCAGTTTTTCTGTAATCTTCCATCAATCCAATGATTTTTTGATTCTTATTATTAACTAATAGTATCATGTCATGTTTCACCTCCCCCTACCTCCACCCCCAGCTATCGTCAAGAAAAAACTTTTCACAATCAAATCAAATCCTAATGTATAGAACCCAAACTCGAGCTATATATTATTTCTCACCCAAATATTCTGTTTTACTCGAAGATACGTCATGTTATGGGAAAAAAATGTGTTGCCTTGAATGAGCATTTATATTGTAAGCAAAGGCAAAGCTAACCCTTATCTGTCCACAAACATTATAGTCGTTTTCCTCAAATTAAGCCAACACATAGCGGGTGCTGTACAGTTTCTAGCTACATTAAAGTGAGAGGGCCTTTGCAGTACCCGCAATATGACTACTGCTATCCCACAAATTTCAACTTCTGTAACCCACCAAGAGGAGGAGAGCACATTTTACGTCCTTTAATTGTGTAGAATATTAAAGTATCCTCCTCCAAGTAATCAAAGGAAATTCATTTAAAAAGAAAGCTGATAACAAAATAACAACCTGTTATAGTCTCTGTAACACCCCCCCTATTTTTAAGCATTAATTATTCGAAACAGTTAGGCTTTAGCAGCATGCATCCCTGGATACATATAGTGTTTATTGCAAAACCACCCAGATATCTGAAGATTCTGGACCAAATATTGTTTAAGCCCATAAGGGTATTGTGGGCCAAAAGTGGCCCAACTGTAGGTAGCCACATTAAACTTTTCATGGTATTTGGAATCTGGGCCAAAAATAGCCCAAATGCAACCAACCATATCTAATGCGTGTGCAGCATTTCAATTTTGGGCTGAAAGTGGCCCAACTGATGAGGTCACATTGAGGTCACACTTTAGAAAGTGACATACACTATGGGGTGAGAAACATTTCCATCCGCTCACAGTGATAACAACGCAAGACATGATAACACATTTATTTGTAAGTGTGTGTGTGTGTGTGCTCTGCATCTCCATGTCTTTAAAAACAAGTAAACTGGATATGTTATATATGAGTATGCTGTGTATATATAAGGAAAATCTGTTAAAAGGGTTATTAAGACTTTCTGGCTGGTTCACCGCTGTACTCCTGGGCCTCATAATGGTGTGATTTTCACTCAAGTCACAAGTGTCTATCACTCCAGCCTACCAATAATTAGTCCCATCCACAGCACAATCTCTCCGACTAATTAGCAAATGATGTTGAAAATAGCATCCCCCTAATTAATGGTTATTAATGCATTTCTAAAGTCACTGCTTTAATTAGCAAAGAATCGGAGCATGCATTTCAATGCTGGCAAAGCTCCTCTTGTTCTCCCTGCAACTGCAACCCCACACCATCTTTTTACACACACACATACATACCTACACACACACACACACACACACACACACACACACATATATACACTCACCCATCAAATTGCCAAAAAGCACATTAGAAAGAATGATCAACGAGAGCGGTGGATTATTGAATAACACAAACTATTGAAGCTGGATCATTTGCCAGGTTGGACGAAAAAATAACATTTATTTCGCTTCTCTGAAAGAGTCACAAATTGGACCTATTACGGCATGCTGCAATCCATCACTTGCATCCTGCCCTCTCTTTCCTTCTCTCGTTCCTCTCTCTCTATCTCTCTCTTACCGTTTCCTTCCTTTGCCGTTTACCCCCACATCCCTGGCTTACCCTAGAATGAAAATCAAGCAATGCAGGAATCTTAATGAAGTGACAGTAATGAGCTTGTTGAAAGTGACAACTCAGTGCTCCTGTGTGCTTTCAAATATATTTATTCTATAGCGTCATCAGTGGCAAGGCCACACTGAACTTTTCCTCCTTCCTTCTGCTCCTCTGCTTCGAACAGGTCTGCCACACCATGATGCACTCTTCTCTCCCCTCTCCTTTCTTTCTCTTTTGTTCAGACCTACACAGCTGCCTACATGAGAACACTGAGCTCTAGTGTACAGAGGTCACTTGTCTCTGGAAATGTTTTAAGCAAGTCTGAAAGTCTCAATATATTGAATTAATATATTTTCCACTGAACAAAGTACCAGAACTTTTGGCACCAGTAAACTGAAACTGCTACTTCTATTGACCATCAGTACAGTACCACAGGTTTAACGTTTTGTATAATTCTGGTAACTGCTCAAGATTGATATCAACAGGAACTAATGGTACTTAGGGGTGAGGTTAGCAGCACTGTTCGTTTTTGATTGATTACACAACCATGCACACAGACAAACCATTCTGGTTCGTTGGGTTATGTTTGTGTTGTCAAAAGCAACATTGTTCTATTTTATTTCTCAACCTGCACAAATGTAAGGTTGCTGGGGTTGCCTCGCTCCTAAGCCTCCTCTGTACCTCAGACAAATACCTCTGTACCTTTAAAGGTTCGAAAGTAGGTTTTGGATATGTGCCTACTTTTCTGTGCACCCACTCAAGATTGCTAATGTACAGCTTACTGCAATCATCCACTGGGGAGTCTAGAGCAGCTTTTGCTGCTCGGACAGGTTCCATGGTGTAATAGTTAGCAATGATCTTTAAATTCAATGATCCGCGTTCACTTTTGGTGTGGCTTGGGCTTTGTTTCCATTTTTAGAGTGCTGGATTGGTCCATTTTGAAGGAGGGAGAGAGCCTCCTGCTTCCACTTTGCAGGTGAGTGTGTGCCAGCATGTTGTTATTGTTCGGTGGTCGGTGTGTAAGCCGTTTTCTGCTGAGCCCCCACGTGTGGCCTGAGAAAAATATAGTGCTTGTGGATCCTGCACTGGGCCAAGTAGCTTTGCTCAGTAGGGGAGCATGACTAACCCAAATATACAGCAGCAGCTTAGCACAGCTCATAAAGAGTGGGAACATAGTTAACCAGGCTCCTAAAACACACACACACCTACACTTGGGCCCGGCACCACATGCACACTCCTGCAGCCCCAGTGCACAGAGCAAGAACCTGGCAATAAGTCACGGCCAATCTCTCTACAGCTCCTGCAGGGCCAAATCAGAGCACAGTGCCTAACCCTGGCATGACTCACCACACACACACATAAACACCGCCCCCACACACACTGTGTCTGCAGGACCTCAGGGCTAATCTCGCACACTCAAGCGGCACACCTGGTTAACGTTAAGAGGGTGCAGTTATAGTCAATTACTATCCCATATAAAACGTAACAATACTTGCCACCCGATCCGAGGGCGTAATTGAAAACAGCTTCGACGTGCCTGGGGTCAAAACAAAGACAGTGGAGCTGTACTTCGAGCCACCCAAACCCCAGTATCACCCCTCCACACACACACACACACACACACACACACACACAGAAAGGCACAAGCAATCAGATATCACCCCTCCACACACACACATAGAGGCACAAGCCATCAGCGTTGGAGCTCTGCTCAGCATGAGCAGCACAGAAGGACGCAGCAGGATGCTTTTCTCCTCTGCTCTCCCCTCTCTTTCTCTTTGTCTGCATCTCCATCTGTCACTCCTCTGCTCTCCTTTGACATGTCCAGAGGTCTCACCTCCTCACCTTGTCTCACAGGATGCATCTCCCTAAACCAATTAGGGTCAGAGATCGCTGATTTCTAACCATTTTTTTGGTTAGGATTCTCAAGATTTATCAAAGCCAAATAAGCCTATGCATGTGCACTTGTTGACTTAAATGCTCTTATTATTTAGTTATTCATCTTAAAGCATATTTAGTAATTACTATAAATATATTAGTAACAACAGTGAAACTAATAAGAAAGTTATGTAGTTACAAGAGTAAAGCTTGTAAGTCTGGACCCGCTGATGGGTCCTGGAAGTTCGAGGGGTTAAAGAAAAGGACTGAAACGGAAGAAACATTTGAAATGGAGTTTTTGGAGAAAACTTCCCCAAACCATAGTGTTTTTAGTCCATTGTCAGCAGTAGTGTAGTGTGACTCAGAAAGGTCACTGGAGTCAGTATCTGCTATGTGCCACCGCTGCTCTCTGTTTCCTGAACTCTCTGCTAAAGGCCACTGGGCTGATAGGTAACTGGGTGATGTCTGTCTCTCTCACTGCAACAAAGACCAGTAACTTCCTGTCTTGCTGTAGTACCTCCCCCAAGCACATAGCAGCAGCCTGATTCTATCCGCCTTCCTGTCCGTGTCGTCTTACATGCCTGTGTAGGAAGTGCCCAGTGCTGCCATTTTGCCGGGGCCAAAGCCATCAGGTGCAACAAAGGCACATAAAAAAAAGAGGGACAGGGTAGAGGTAAAGAGGAGCAGCAGTATCTGAGACACCAATACGTTACCAGTTTACTCACTTTAACAGGAAGGGAGAGAGAAAAAGGTGTGGGAGTTTTCACACTAGGCCCGAATACTTGAGTCCATACACAGGATCCATTCTGGGCTCACTGGCTTCAACATCACAGGTTTATTTTAATACAGACGAATTTCTTCTGAAACATGATTCGATTGTGCAATTTTACATGTTCCTTCTGCTATGTGTGCAATTTCTGCAAAATGGGAGATAATAAGCGCATCCCATTATTGTTCTTATTGTTTATTCAATAAATGTATTATTTATTCAATTAGAGTTTCTTTACCTTTGCTAAACACTGATCAACGGTTCAGGTAAATAATTCAGTGTTTTTATTAGTTGTAGTGACTTGCGTTTGAATGCCTTCTTTACTCCATTTACAGAGAAGGCATAACATCTTCTCTGCAAACCACAATATGCCTTTCTCCAGCATTGTGAAACTTGAAACAGGAAGTAATGTGACAAGTTCAACCAATCACGTTATTTGACACCCGGCTGCGGGAGTGGATAACTTTTACAGCCTTTTGAAATGAACCTCAGAAGCACCCTTCTCAGGTGGACTAGATATTGGTTCCCTAGACTGCACCCAGGTATGGAACTATTTTCACACTTGAACAAATGTACCAAACTCTAGGTGCAAACAGGATCCGGAGAAAAATGCAAGTGTGAAAGCGCTCTATAAGGAGTCTTTGTACTGTGCTAGATACTGTATATGGACACACAAGAATATATATTCTTTCTATACAATTGCAAAGCCAGAAACAACAGAACAGACCAGCTTTAGATGTTCTACTACACCTATGGTCAGACTCCCAGTGTAAGAGAGCAGAGAGGTGTGAACTACTGTGCTCTACTTCCTCTGAACAAAAGTGATGGCTCAGCTCCTGTAGCGCAATGTGGGACTGGGGACTGGACTGGGTAAAGGAGAGTGGAAGTGTGGGGGGAGGTGGAGGACCAGAAGTCAGAGGTCACTTCTTTGTCTGTCTATCAGACATTTGAGGCCTACCAGGTTGATTGACAGCTGACATTACTCCCTCATCCTCTCATCCCACACCCCATGGCTGGACAGATGGAGGGGCGATGGTTATCCAAGCAGAGAAATGTCAGCATTCAGACACTGTCGAAGAGCCATCCATCCACCCCGGCATCCCTCCATCACGCCATCTCTCCCTACCTTCATGGAGAATGGGTTTGCCTCAGTTTTGAGAGCTTCCTTTTCCTCTAGAGTGGAAGGTAAGTGTGGAAAGAAGGGAGGCTGGTAACATGGGTTGATTTAACAGGGTTATGGGCTATACTACGTTGTGCACTACGTCACAGAGACAAATGAAGCACACACACACACACACACACACACACACAGGGCCAGCAGACAAAGGAGTCTGGCTTCTTTGACAATGGTGATGGCTACAGTAGACAACGATTAAGCGATTAGGCTATAGTAACAGAGCAGAGGTGATCGGCACTACAAAGCCTGTATCAGCTGCCACAGGCTCCACCGTGTTGGCTTTCACTGTAGACACCTCCACCAATTGTGATCACTCATCTGTTATGCATTCACTTGTTCATCTATTCCTTAATTAACTTGCTCACTAAGTCATTTCACTTACTTCTGTCACTAATTATTTAATTCATTCATTAGGATAATAAGGTTGCTCGACGCTCATGTCTTCCTACTAGTGTCTGATATTTAAATTTCTGCCTATTTACATCCATGACTCTCCTTCCCTACCATTAATTTTACAATTTTGTTAAATATTCAACACTGTGCATGCAATTAACTTGTTGTTAATAAATAATTGGATGATTTTAAGCAGCCATAGACTGCATGCATTTTTAATTATTGGCAATGAAAATATGAAAACATTAGCAGCTATAATTATGCTGACTAAAATTTTCCAAAGAGTGTGAAAAGGTGTCTAGTGCATAATTATTACCATGGTTCTGTCAAAACAGATCCAACCATCTAATTTTAATGTGCATCTGTATGTGTGTGGGTCTGTGTGTGTGTACAGACATAGCTCTGTTTATGGTTGTGTGCTAGTGTATTATTGTGTGTTAGAGTGTGTGCATGCTCATATGTGTGTGTGATATGTGATATACTGTAACTGGAGGCAGGTGAGTGTGTTTGCATTGCTGCATGTCAGGCTGAACTATGCTGATGCTGTGCTGTTTATATATTCACCAGGAGTTATGAGAACTCTTTATGTGGCTAAAATGACAGGTTTGGACTCTAGTCTCACGCAGCACACTTTTATTTGCAAATGCAGGTCTCCTTTTCAATAAACCAGAATGAAGCATCCATCAGAACATATGGAATCAAAGTCCTGTTACGGCACTGGAGTCTATTTATATTTCTCTGTTCGGCCGAGGCCCGCCTCGCTCCTTTCTCATTTGAAAAGAAATAAAAACAAAACAATCTCTGTAATGCTTTTATCTGACGTCCCCACTGGTGAGCTATAGCGTGCATTACTACTTCATTCCACACGTAGAACATTACCGCAGCAGGGCCATTGATCACAAACCAATGTCCTGCCAACAAGAAGTTGCACTAAATGCCATGAGGGCTGGGTGGGCTGACCTTTTCCCGGCTGGAGTTCAAAAAGACCACTGCCCTCGGCATTCCCTCTTACTGGGGAGATAAGCACATAGGCGGGCTACATATGTGCAGCTCATGCTTGACTGAATCACAAAATGACCAGCCAATTGCCTTCATTACTGTGGGTTGGGCTCCTGACCTCCCCCCATGGCTACCTTTTCTTGACCTGAGCCTCTAGCTCTGCCTGCCTCAGTAGCATTAGGCAAATTACTCTTTCTGTATTTAGGCTAGCCTCAGCTAGGCCAGCTCATCAGCAACAAGACAAATGGAAACCATGTAATTAGCACAAACCTTTCTTCACAGTTCCAAGATGCCATGGAAAGCGGACCGCCAGAAGGCGGATTTCTGGGCCACCAAACTTATCTCATTTTCTGGGCAGCAGAAATTAGGAGCTGGGTGAGTTAGTGCAGGGTGCGGCAGTCTGGCAAGATTGGCATCGAGACTGGCATCAATAGCATTCTCCAGACATCAAAAACCCCTTGACATCAATTAAACACTGCCACTAGACGCCCACTGCTGAAGACTGCCGAACTGATTATGCAGATTATATAACGGCTTTTTTTGTTCTTGTGTACAGCACAAATCAATCTATATTTCTAACTTCAAAGTTGCAGTGGCAGAGGATGTGCTTTCTTATGCTGCAATATACACTCTAGACATAAACATGTGAGCATGGTTTGAATGTTAAAGATCGATTTGATTTTGATTGCAAAAAAGTGAGCTTACAGTTCTCTAATGTATAAGTGGCTCTTTAGTAACACATACACTAATTCACGTGACCAGCCAATAACACAATAACGTATAATACACCAATAATACAAAGCATTCCTCTTTGGGATGTGTTTAGGAAGTTGTAGTGTTCACAAATAATGCTGCAATGACACAGACAATAAGAAACTAGTTTATGCTAAATCCATGCAACATTGGCATCTGAAGTGCTTTGAAGAGCCTAACCTCCTCTGCCAGTATCCACTCATTCAATTTTTTTTTGTAAGTAGTGTGTTTAGATGGCTGTTTTTGAGAGAATTTGTTATCATTATTAAACAGCAGGTCTGATTGTTCCTTTCATTAGTGATTGCTCGAGCCATGACCTGAACCCTGATTGTTTTGCAGCATGAACACCTGGAGGCAGGTGTTTTGGCAGGCACATGTGCTTGGAAGGGAGAAGGAGGAGGGCGGTGAAGGTTCACCGCGGGGACAAACATCGGGCTGTTTAGCAGTGCCGGTGGCATCCTCTTTGCCACGACAAACCACCCGCTATGCCATTGTCATCTGTGACCGAGCCTCCCGCAGGCTACGGCATACACATTCAACTATGGAATCATAGCAGACATCAGGAGTCTGACAGAAGGAAATATGTGCGTGATGTTTAGAGAAAGTCATAGGAGGCCTTGAATGTCAATAAATCTCTTGGAAGAAATCATGTAAAATATTGACGACACAATAGCCCACTGTGCACTTTTAATCCATCTATATACGTATACTTGGTTACAACCATGAGGTTAAGATCACAAATCTTTTCTCTGTCCTCCATCTCTGCTTCACTTCCATAGAGAGACTTATAACTCTAAACACAGCAGCTTCTAGAGAAGGACTAAGAGAGAGTGAGGGGAAACAGGAGTGTGTGAAGTCTGGACTTTTTTTACTCCCTTTGTGGTGTTTCTATACTACTTTCAGATGTGTGAGCATGAAAAATACATCACTCCCTCACCCACACTCTCCAAGAAGGCCAATTCACGGCTATGTCTGATTTATTTAGTGAGCATGTGGTGTTTTTACTCCGTTATACTTATTTTATTTATTTATTTTTTCCCTAGATGGCCCATTACCTAACTACTTCGTAGAGCAGTACGCAAGTCTGGAAAGTAAGCCATCAATTCATTGCCATAATAACATTCGCTAAGGAGATGAAGGGAACAGCGGGAGAAGGCTTTTGCGTTACTGCCTTACAAACAGGGCATGAAAGCAGCCTCGCCAGAAGGAACGTCTCTCTTTGTGACATTGCTGCTGATCAAAGATGCAGTTCTTCGGTATAAATCACAGCTCAGAGGAGATGGGAGGATGCCATGCTGCTTGCTGATGGATGAGGCACATGTCACACACACCAAACAGTAGAGAGCTGTCCAAATGAACATTATAAATGTTAAACTTCTCTGGAATGTGCTGTGTGGAATGTTATGTGTAATTATGCAGCTTAATGAATACAATTTCTGAAGGTGCAAATTTATATTATGCTGTAACTTCAACTGCTTGTTAACTGCTCATCTACAGTACATACAACTAAAATACTACATTTGAGAATTTGTTTTTATTATAAAATACCTTACATGTATGAAATGAAATTGAACGAGATATAATTAGTTGTACAACCCAATAATGTAAAACTGACAGTGCTCAAATTTGAATGGTCATATCAAACTTCCCAAGCCCTCACACAGCTTGTTATTCAGTCTTGGTCATTGTGACTCCAGGCACACAAGGATCCCTCCAGGATATAGAGGTTTATAGAGGAACACTAGAGCCAGCCTGTATGTGTTTTCCATATCATTTTAGCTTGCAGGTCTCAGCTTGGCTCCCAGTTCAGTCCATAGCTTTATAATTGCACTCGGTGGACTCCCCTGACCCTTTAAGAAGTCAACAGTGACAGAGACAGAGAGAGAGGGAGAGAGAATGCAACATGAATGTAAGTGAATAATAGTAGGCAGGCTAGCTAGTGGTTTAGAGACAGTAGGAAACTAGTAACATTAGTATTATGATTTTTCCCAGTATTATCAGCTGCTGCATCAAAACATGCTACCTCTGTGTGGTGTGAGTGTCACTAAATGTTTAGTTTGTCCTATCAGGTTAGGACAGTCTAACAGGTTAGGGAATTGACTTGCATAGGCACCACTTTCATGTTTATGGACTTCGGACCCCCTAAGGTGTCCATGGCCACCCCATTTACATAGTTCTAGAAATGCTACTGATTGGAAGTATAAAATGTTGTGTAACCAGATTGACTGTTATGTATTTAACAGAGCCGTGAGTGTATGGCTATACAAAAGCATCTGTCCTGATTTGTGTATGCTTACTTAAGCACATCTGGAGCTGTACTGTAAAAAAAGAAGAAGAAAATATCTATTTATATATAGATCAAAAACAAGATGTGAAGAAAACAGAAGGTTGTGTAATAGCAGTATGCCTTGGTATGAAGCAGTTTGGTCCCTCATGTCTGGTCCCCTTCTAAACTCATTATCTGAATGGTGAATTTATACACTCTCATTTCCTCTGGCCCATGCACAGCCCTGGCCTGGAAATGAGCAGCATTGGGTCTGGACACACAAACACACATGACACAGAAGACCTTCCGCTAACAGCTGCACCCCTACCCATCCATGCGCCAATACTGTCAGAGCTCACCACACACAATAGTGCAGGCAGGTCAGAGTAACAAAGCTCACTTCAGTGTCACTCAACATTTGAACTGTCACTCTGAGTTATCAAGCCAGCAACGTTATGTCAACTTGGCTTGATGAAATCTATAGAAGCATTGGGCCCAGAACCTGTGGTACTCCCCCCAGTTAGAGGGAGAAAAAACAGACATTCGATGGAGCTGTAATCCTCTGTGGCAGAGCTGACAGAGAGCACCTAGAACAGGTTTGTCCTGGTTTCATTAATGAGGCTGGATTTCTCTCCGCTGGTCCCAGGAGGGAGCGCTCTCTGTGCATATTAAAATCCTTCCCAACTTTCACAAGTAATAAAGTAACAGTGTATAAATGTGTGCGCGTGCGCGTGTGCGTGTGTGTGTGTGTGTTTTTGTTTCTAGCCTCCTACTCTCCTGTTTTTCTCGTGTGCGTGCGCCGAGACGGGTTGGTTTCATGGGAACTAATTAACCTCACCTGTGTTAATTACTGCCGCAAACCAATCAGCTGCTCTAACGCTAATTAGCCATGTCTTTTTGTGATGGCTGGCTGCAGGTTGCCATGACGACACTCATCACTGCAGGGGACGACAGAGTTGTAATGGAGAGCAGGTGTGTGTGTGTGTGTGTGTGTGTGTGTGTGTGTGTGTGTGTGTGTGTGTGTGCGCGCGTGCGGGTTTGGTGAGTGTGAATATGAACTATAACAACAGTGTAGATACATTTATTTACATGTTGCTGGAGTAAATGGGTAAGGGTGTATCGTATGTGTGCGTGTGTGTATACAGTGCTACATGCATGCACCTAATTTCATTTAGCAGTAAAGAGGCAGTGAGGGTAATCAATGCATTGAGTTAATCAACCTGCCTGAGATGAAGAGAGAGAGAGAGAGAGAGAGAGAGAGAGCATTATAACTCCTTCACCTAGTCAACCACTCCACATTAAAATCTAAATCCCTCTCCATTGATTTGCATTACACTTCTGCTTCGTCTCATACATACACAGATACATATCCGTGTTCACAACCAAGGAAAAGCAGCACACGTGTGTGTGTGTGTGTGTGTGTGTATTAGCAGGAAATATGGTGGATGTCTCTCCCGTCTGATGGGATTGATTTTTTCAGCAAGCCTCAGTACAGGGAGAGAGCCTACAGTGATCTGTGTGACCTCTCCCACTGTTCCACTGACACACACACAGCCTCCCACCACCATCCCAATGATGCACACCTCCTCCTACTCTTTGATACTGCCACTCAAAGAGAAGGAGGAAGGGGATTCTGTGTTAATTAACTTTTTTTACGCAATTGTATTTGTTACTGAAATGAGTCGAATGGCAGGATGTTATTGCTGGATGTAAATCCTATTTCATGGCGGGAAATAAAGGCCTAATAAAGTAGAGCACAGAGACACCAGAGCACTGTTATCATCTCAATGCGTACTGTGGAGAGAATGAGCTTTCATTAGGAGCCATATCTAAAACAGATCTACAGAGACCAATAATGTCCATGTGAGGGGCGAAGGGGGAGGAAGAGGATGTAGAAACACTATGTGTTCCCAAAAATTAATAAAAGGTAAATAATTCAGGAGAAATAAAACAAATACACACAATTTAACAGGAAAAAGGGAAAAGAGAAGAGTAAAGAACAGTTAAATTTGCATTTGTTTTTCTTCTTTTCTCTCTTATCCTCAGGGTGAGAGTAAAAGCGTAAAAGCGATTAGGTCAGACCCTACAGATATTAAATTTTTAGAAATAAGGAAGCTGTGTGTCGGAATATCAGCACCATACTGGTTTGCGTCAGATCACATATACGAGTGTGTGTTATTTTACTTCAAAGTTTTTCTTTACAGTACAAACCTAAATGTGTGTGTGTGTGTGTGTGTGTGTGTGTGAGTGTGTGTGTGTGTATGTGTGTGTGTATGTGTGTGTGTGTGTGTGTGTGTGTGTGTGTACCCTCCTGCTACTACAACGGTGTATGTACCAGTATGAACATTCCATTTTCTTGGAGACTATGTCTGTGTGTATGTCTTTCCTTCCCTGCAGAAACCTCGTTGTTATAGCTGTGTGTGTGTGTGTGTATCTGGCTTTTCCCCCACAGGGGCTTATGTCCAGTGCTGTGTGAGAACCTCTGTCCTCTTGCAATATGCATGAAGCAGGATGCAGGCCTCACATATATTGATAGACTCTTGCAATAGTAAATTATATATTGACATCGATTTAGTCCTGATCCTACCTCATACGTTAAAACACCCATACACAGAGATACAAGTGCGTGCACACATACACACACACACACACACACACACACACACACACACACACATACTCATACACCTCTTGCTTTCCAGCTGTAAGACCATCAGACGACACCAAGGGTGAAGTGCACCTTATCAGACCAGGTCTATGGCTGTCTAACAAATAACACCAGAGCGAGCGAGTGAGACAGGCAAGAGAACTGGTGTATTATTAATTACATAACACACCCATGCACTCACACACACACAGAACACCTTTAATGCCTCTCCGCTCTTCCTTTCTTTAGTCAATGTGTTATTCAGGTGCACTTGCATAAGCATACTGAAAACATTCACACACACACACAGCCTGACAGCGTGCTGAGACTGCACTACACACACAACCCTCCCGCTCTCCGATCGGTTCCCTCTTGGGACGCGCACACTTCTTGAAGGATATCCCTCCTGCCTCTCCACTGTCTCCCGCTCTTCATCTCTTCCCTTTTTCTGCTCCTAAGCCCTCTTCAAAGGCGCTGGTGCGATTTGAAAATAAAGGACCTTGGCTGAGGGCCCCTTTTATGTTACGAGCCGTCTTATTAGGGGGATGTTTTCCAGCCCCTGCACTCTCTTGATTCGATACAATTTCCTAATGAATCTCCAAGGCTTTGCTTATTCCTGACATTAAGGTGCAGAGAGTGTCACGGTGGAGAAGAGCCAAGCCTTAACTCCGATGCTCCAGTAGAATTAGTGCTGTTACAGCATTAGCAGCACATGACTAGGAGAAAGCTAAAGATCACATCCTTAACCCTTTTTATTTTGATCCCACTTACACATGTCCTTATAAAACAGTTCTGTCATATTCTAATATGATAATGTGTTTCTTTTATATTAACATTCTGTCCCTTTTTGCCTGGTTCCTGCACTTCCCCACCCTGTAATGTCGCAATCCCCTTCCTCTTTCCCCTCTCTCCTTTCTTTACTTTCTGCTCAAGTGAAATCTGTCCCGTCCCATAGACATTTCAAGTGGCACTTGTAGTGCGAGAGGATGGGGCTCGTGCCAAAGCTATTGTGTGGGTATATGTACGTTTTATGCAAAACATATTTTTGTAAAACTTTTTAATGAATTCTTCAATCAAATGTATTTGTAAATTAAGCTCTGTATAATTTGTCCTTTCAGTTATGGCCTACATTTTTAAAAGGGAAGAATTTGTGGTTATGGGTTACCAATGTAGTCAGTTTCTGCCTGATCGCATATGAATACCACAAAACCTTTGAGAAGACGCAAGTAACTGAAATTACTTTTTACTTTATTGTAAACTACATAAGAACAGTTTTAGTAAGACATTATTGTATGTCTCATCTTAAGACCTTTATTGTTAAAGTGTAATTGTTGTAGTTCTGAATTTGTGTTATATAGTTGCATATTTTAAATGCTTATTGTAACTGGCCTTAGACTTTCATCATAAGTGAGTTTTGAGTAAACAGGTTTTCCATTCTTTTTTAAAAAAAACAGTAAAACATGTTGAAATTACTGTCTGTGATAATCACACATAAGCTACAGATGTGGTATATGGAGATTAGGTTGAAAAAACTCTGCAGTATGTTTTTTAAGGAGAATCAGGTGTGTTTAAGCAGGGAAAACATAAAAATGTGCAGTGCCCAGGGTCTGTTAGGGACTTGGAATGAGAATGAGAATGAGAACTACTGGTCTAGATGGTCCTGAGATGGTCTAGAGAACCACTGGTCTCTTTTTACCAGAAAACACGTAAACAGGCAGTGCAAGTATAGTGTGCAACAGAAGGACTGTCCCACCTTACACTGCAACTTTAATCAGACACACAAGCCCAAGTCAACGTGACTTGTGCTAGTGTATTTAAAGGCCTGCTTCAGCGGGACAGCAGCTGAGAGGACACTGATGGATGGGAGACGGTGTTCTTGTATGGACCAGCTAGCAACTTCTCTGGCACTGACCAATTACATCATTCCAGCCTGACAAACGACTGCGGCGTCCCAAAATCCTGCAGCAAGCGGCTTCTGAGTGGAGAGGGAACCCTTAATGGCCGACTCTTCCTGCAGCCCATCCATTTCCGAACCGCTGTTTGAAAACCCGCGTTCTACATCAGACTCAGCTAAATATGACTCCATAATAAAACTTAGTACATAGCCTGTGTTCCTTCGTAACTTTTCTTGCTCATATGAACTTTCTGCCTAATAAGGTAACAGCAAGGCTGCGTTATTAGGTCAATTTTTTAAAGTTGTTTGCTGTAATGTCGTTGCGCACCACGACTCCCCCTAAATAAATTGTGTTTCATTTCTTGAAGCGGTAATTTCCATTGCTCATTAGAGAGCACGGCAACGGGCAGGCCTGCTGCTGCAGGGTCACTGGAGGCAGATCAGGAGGTAATGAGCACAGGAACTAAATATTACAACCACCATTTAGCGTTCCCAGAGCCCACCATTATGCACACTTAACTAATACTGCCAGTTCTCGCAATTATCTCCTCGCTAGCTTTTAACGGCAGCAAATAATATGCAGTGATAAAATTGGGCAAATGTGATGTATGATCGTTTGTTGTGATGGGGGTACTGTGCGTGTGTGTATACGGAGGAGGTTTTTTTAGTATGATTGTGTAAGCGCTTAATTGTTTTATCCTAATGATACTTTTTCTATTTAATAACCGACTCCTCAAAGCTAAAGAAGTAGCTCCAATTATTTCTGCAAATTTTCTTTAAATGATTTGGTGGGGGATTGGGGGAAGAGGGGTTATATAATTTACTTATGTTCAGGCACATGCTGAACTAAGTTAAGAGTGGAGGGAGGGAGCTCACAGTAAAAAGTGAACACCGCTCACAAAGCAAAACTCATAAAGGTGAAGCATGGGATATGAGCTTTAAACAAAGAAGCCATTGAATTCCAATAGAGCTGGATTGCTCAAGTAATTTTTTGTGAGAACACAACACTGAGAACACAACACTAAATAGGACACGCTGACGCATGCATGCACACACACCAGGCCACATTTATCAGTACAATTAAGCCAGAGCCATAGAGCTGGCCCTATTTAACGTCCTCTACTGAGAGAAAGAAGCAGCGATGGCCACACAGCTGGCATATCTGTTTCCAATAGGAGCCCTCTGTTCTCTGGAGTGCTATCGATTGGCCACTGATGGCACAGCAGCCAGACACAAAGCTAAACTAATTAAGGTGTGAGCTGGAACGCTGGCTCGGATGTGGGCTGAGCGCACATTCAATTATCATGTGGGCACAACAATGCACCAGCAAAAACACATACACGCACACAGAAACATACCGGATCCCACAGTGGGATCGAATGGAGCTTGGCCACCCTAATTAGGGGTCCAAGCACTGATGCTTTTCAGCTTATTCCTTGGCTCAAACCAAACAAAAAAGGTCTCAAGAACCATTACGCTCCGCGTTCCTCTTGTGACTGCAGCCACCCCGGCTATATTCTGAGCTAATTTACATAATATGCAAAAGTGTTTTTCGCTACTTCTCCTACAAATTTTATCCAGTGTTCATCAAAATTAACTGAGATGATATTCAGACTGTTATCGGAAAAAGCTATCAAAAGTTATTGAATGGATTTTTCATATTCAGATCCATTCACCAATAACGGGGTACCAGTTGACCATGAAGATGCCAAACAGGAAGTGAGGCCATATCTCCGCAACGCTTCAGATTTGACACAAGTATCTCAATAGGGGGCGCTATAACATTCAAATAACTGTTTCTCTGGAATCACTTGTCCGATCAAGTTCAAAATTCCGTATGCTACATGTAATCTTACAAGAATTGGCCACTGGGGTCACTATTCGCGAAGGGGTGCTTGTGATCGTGGCTCGTGGCTATATTTAAGGATGTATGTTGAATATACAGAACTCGAAAGAAGGTATAGGGAACTGAACAGGAACGGGGCTGAATAAAGTTACATGTTCATTCGTGCACACACAAATAGATAAAGTGGACACTTTATAGAGCTATAGTGGGGTCCAAACGTCTGAGACCACATTGAAAATCTGGGATTTTTTTAATTGCCACTGTATGACTCTCTAAAACGCTTTGCTGAAACTGGATCAGTCGTATCCAAAGCACGATCAGGCGCAGACCAAAAGATACCACACCATCAGAAGAGCAATACATAAAGCTTTGTTCAATGACAGAGAGAACAGCAACTTCATCACAGATACAGAATGTGCTGAACAAAGAACGAGAGATCAGCAGAAGGCTTCAGCTAGTAGTGGGCTCAAAGGACGAGTAGCGTCTCTAAAGCACTTCTCAGGAAGGGAAACAAGGCCAAACGCTTGGCATGGGCTAAGACA
>JAOUQW010000047.1:50019-74167 GCA_028565825.1 Olivaichthys viedmensis | reverse complement strand
CCAAACGCTTGGCATGGGCTAAGACATAGCAGCATTTCACAGTGGATCACTGGATAAAAGTCCTGTTTACTGATGAAGTTTGAGATTTATGGCAGTAACAGAAGGATTTATATAAGGAGACGAACAGGAGAGAGATTGATATCACAGTGGATCAAAACAACAGTGAAACATGGTGCTGGATTTTCAATGTCTCAGACTTTTGGACTCCACTGTATATAGAAGCAGGCTTTGTAACTTCCCACTATTGATCTGAGTTGGTGTATGCACACAGCTCCAGTAAAGCAGCATAACACATAGCCATGGTGAGGAGCCATAGACCTACAGAAAATCATGTCCTCCTTATCCCAAACGTAGTTGAAAAGCTAAGGTATTGGTATTCTTTAGTCTTGTGCTGGAGCACCGAGGTTGTTGTTGCTGAGTAATTAAAGTAATCTCATGCAAAATCTGGTCTATTAATACAGGCCCAAATCTTTGAATACTTGTTTCAAACAAAACAATAAATAATTAAATATACAATTTTGTACAATAGCAATGATTTAGAGGTCAAAGGTTAAGTTTAAGCAACAGCCAGTGCCTCAGGGGCAGAATATCAAATTGTGATAAAAAAAAAGAAAAGTGTTCACAATATTACAGCATTTTTTTTGTTCATTTTATAGATTACAGTCACACTGTGTCTTAAACCACATCAGCCAGTCTGTGTGACATTACTGAAGAACTGGATGCAGTTTAAGGCAGATATTTACAGAGTGTAGACATTTACGGAAAATATTTGGGTGAGATAGACTTCCATTACTTGTAAGCTACATAGCTCCAGTGCAAAACTAAAGAAGCAAACACTGGACAACAAACATGTATTGGCTGATCGAGAACATTTGGGGTAAGTGGAATACTGTGTATAAGGTTTTTTTTCCGCCAAACTATTTCTTTAAAGGGAGGAGACATGAAGCCGGGTTGAAAAAGCAAGCTAATTTAAAAATTGTTCAATATTCATGATAACATCTAAACTCAAGCAGTATGTTACAATCACATGTTAAAGTGATGTTATGTCATGTTAAAGACACAGAAATACATCCCAATGTTCTTCCCCTGGTATGTGTTTTCTCTACTTTGTATGAGAGCAAAACTCAACTTTTCCTACACTGTGTGTGAATTGCACTGTGCCACTGTTCTACAGCAGCCAGGCCCACTAGGAGTGTGTTAATCTGTCTTTCTCCTCCACCAGCTTTTGCCTCAGCCTGCTGCTAAACACATGGCGTGTAAGGGTCACAACCTCTGACCTGAGTAAGATGAGCTTGTTCTAGGGAGGAACGCTGGTAAAATGGCTCATTAAAATGCAGCTTCACTGCTGCCATTCTGGCCAAGGAGCCAAAATAAATAAAGCACAACACGCCACGTATTCTTCCTTAACAAAGAGCATTTACCTGCGTTTCTGATGGCAGAGGGTGTGTGTGTGTGTGATGGTTTTTTAAAATCACTGTGTAGCTGTGTCTGTCAAGAGTGTGCACAGTAGTGTAGATGTGTGTCTGTGTGTGTATGTATGTGCACGCACGCTTGCTAGTACGAGCTGCAGGGTGAGTGTGAAAGGGATCTGAGTGGAAACCAGGGTATGAAAAGTTTAGAGATCATCGGGTAACGGCTGCAAGTAGGAGGAATACACACGCATACACTGAATCCACAACTTTCTCTCCCCTTCTCTTTTTAATTCTCACTCATTATACATGATTTATTTGATTCCTCACAACTTGCCACACCAACCTGAAACCCAAATCATAGTCACTCAAACAGAAAAAGATAATAGAAAGTTTGTCTCTGGGTGCTATTTTTGTGATCATAACATAAAGAAAGAATAAGACATAAAATCGCGGGTTGGAGTGTATGGGTATGGCAGAAACATATTTGGTATTGTCATAGTGTTCCGTACACTGGGTTGAAAGAAATGGGACAAAACTTTTAAAGCTTCATTTGAAATGACGCAAGACGATGCTATTTTGGCCTTGCATCTGCGCCAAAAAGGGAGACCTCAAACGGCGGTAACGTTAAGGAAATTTTGAACCAAAGTGGGTTTGAAAATCCCACTGCGCTAAAGGATTACAAATGACACGCCCACTATTTTGCCACTCCACCCACATCAGTGCAGGCGCCTTCATTTCTGATCACGAAAACAGCAACTGGACAAAAAGAGGGAAAAATTTGCTTACGCCAAACCAAATTAGCAATACGTCAGCATTATACCACTAAATTCAGCTTGTGCCTACACAAAAATAGGGCCTTCTATTTTAATATTCAAGTGTACTGAAATTAGTACTGAAACAACAAACAATACACATTACACAATGAGTTCTCTTCACTTCCTCTTGTGGCTGCAGCCACCCCAACATCAAGGCGCAGCAGGGTACAGTGCAAACTGTCCATACTCATGACAGGAAAAAGGGAAAGACTGGCTCACAACACCCAAGACAGCTTTGTTATCTGTCATTTTTACCTCTTGATTTTGTCTTTATCTCTCTCTGCTCCAAAGGAAGATGGAAGTTATCCATCGCCTCTCTGCTTGTAAACATCAGATCCATGGTGCTTTAATGTAAGAGGTGTGTAATGATGCCACCATGGCCAGTTTTTAACTTCTCTGTGCTGTGTGTTTAGATGGGATTTCACTCCTGGCTGAGTTTCAAGACTGTCTGCACAAGGTTAGCGGACTACAAACCAGCACTAATGGGAAGCAAATGGAAAAAAAGTGTCGGAATGTTGTCCTCCAGGGCTGGGCTGGAGCAGAAATGTTACCCAACGTTATAATTGTCAGCAAAAATGTGGAGACACATATACAAACATATAAAAACAACACACATCGACACACAGAAGAGTTGATGAACTTGACAACTGTGAAATGATCAATATATACTGTATAACTCCTACTAGTGAAAAAAGAGGCTGAGGAAAATTAATAAGACAAAAAACAATCAAACAAGTAAAAAAAAAAAAGTTAAACTCTAACAAACTGTTATGATTCGCTAAACTACAGTCTCAAAGAGCTCCCATTCCAGTGTCTAAATTCAGTCAAGTATACAAGCAAACAAACAAACTGGTGTATGTAGACCAAAACTACAAAGTAGCTTCAGATTAATGACTCCCACTCCATTTCCATGCTTCAAGATCACCAGTCTCCCTCAAAGAAGCTACACTTTCTGAAATAAAATAAATGACGTTCTCAGGCCTTATTTGTTAATGATTAAGAAAACAGAGTGTGTTTAGAGGCTATGTGTTCACGCCTCTCTTTGATCACGGTCTGTCTCTGACTGTAATTGCCTACATATTGACGGCTTCTCTTTTAATTAATTACTTAGGCTCAATCAGCTCGTAGCTATGCTTTGTTCCATTATTTTTTTGCGTGTTAAATGAGCAGGGCTAATTGTCACTGCCTGATAAACATTCCAAGCAAACATGGTAAATAAAAGAGGGATGGAGAACAAAGGAAAGTTAAAATATCAGCTACAGGACAACAAGCGGCCATGCTTTTATTATCTGCTGTATAACTCTGACTAGGTATTTGTGCATATACATAGCTCTTGCAGGCACAAATGCACGTCAGGTCAACATGAACATCTGAACATCTTTTGCATTACAGCTCAAACTTGAATGAGTTTATCATGCGCTGAACTATTCGCTCAGAGCAAACGAGAATAAAAATGCAAATAATCGAAAAGACTTTAACATTACTCTCAGAACTATGTAGACCTCAGCTGTCTGAGCTTAAATTCTGTCAGTGGCTCCTGTGTAAATTCTGTCTGTCTCTTTCACAGTGCAGTGAGTATCCAAAGCATGCATAAGTGCATATGCACAGTGGTAATACTCTTTTTTTTCTCTTTTTTTCACTTTTTACTCTCTCTGCCATCTACTGTAGATGAGTGATATGAACCTTGACATCCATCAGGATCTCTGTTAAGTGCAGTTCACCCTGTGTTTCCCACCATGACTGTCTCTGACATCTGCTGTCACACCAGACTCAGGTGGGATACACAGCTCTGAGCCTGACGAGCCACTCAACAATGCCAGGCAAGTGTGTGACTCAGTGTGTGATGGCGACCGATTTGCGCCAGTTGAAGCGAGAGAGGAGACAAATGTACATTTTTATACTGAGTTATAGAATTTTGACACTAGTGCAGAGTAGTTACTGTACATTATAGCCAACGAGTGGTTAACAAACTTCAACGTGAGTCCCAACTCATGTAACTAATTCCGAACAAAACGCATTTACAATAATTTGAGTGCTGTGTACATGGGCACACCCAGCCATCCATACAGGCATATACACACACATACACAAACTTGTTCAGCCCCACACCCCCTCTCACTCTCCGACACACAGCACAGGCCTTCCTACTATTGTCAAGGCTGAGACGGAGAGCGGCGTTCATTACTCCGAGCCGATTGTAGACATTTCCGGGACAAATTATAAAAAGCAACAGCAGAAATCTACACACCCTGCCACCAATGGCTGGGCACCTCAACCCCGCAGCTGTTGGCTATGTGGAATGTCGGTATGGTGAGGAAAAAAGGCAGAAGTGTGAAAGGAAAAAAAAGAATTGCAAAAACAAAAAAAAAAAAAAATGCTGCCAAATGTGTGTTTACTGTGAGGCTGATGTTTCTGGCAAAATCTAGACAATTTCAATGTCTTTGCCTTTTAACCAATAAATCTCACACCTTAATCTCACACTTTAATTGCACTGTGCATTTTTCTCCAGTTAGACGGCGGGCCAGGAAACAATTTTCTCTCAAAACTGCTTTAAGCAGTGAGCAGTTGCGTTACTGTAGACTGGTAGAGTGATGGATAGATATATGGATGGATGGATGGATGGATGGAGGAAGCCTGCTCTCTGGCTCTTCTCCTCACACACCAACTCACTTGTTTAGGCTGTAATGAGGCATGAGACAGGCTGCTGGATGTCTCAGTCTCTTCCTCCGTCCCATCTCTCAGCATAAGGAATGAGAAATTGCTTAAAATGACTGCGCTCTTTACTGCACTTATTAACTCAACAGTCACAAGTTACAGAAGCTCATGTCATGAGCTCTAAGCTACATGAAGTTAGGGGGAATTTATTACCTGAATCTGATCTGAATTTATAATCTGTTTTCTGAATTTTAAAGGTCCAAATTGTTCACACTGGGATGCTATTCAGATACACTACTGCTCAAAAGTTTGGAATCATGTTGTCTATAATATAAAATCCTTTTACAAATAGAAATGACTGTAATATGATGCTAGCATTAAGCAATGTCACAAGCTTTAAATAATTTGCTGAAATTTTTTTGTTGTTGAAAAGATTAGAAAAAATAAGTGTTTTTACCCAGAATGATATACAGCATTATAGATAATTCCAAAATAACAAAGAAAATCAAGAATGATGTTAAAATAAAATGAATACCAAGATTTTCGAGGTGCATACATTGAGGAGAAATTACTGTACATAAATAATTGCAGTATATTATTCATCATTTAAATTTTTTCCCCCCCAAATACTTGAAAAATGTAATAAAACCAAAACTAAAACTAAACACCTTTTGGTGTCTGTTTTATATTAATTAGATCTACTTAATTGTATAAGTTTTTAATAATGGAATAATGAGTAATGTATAAAATATGACAGGTAATTGAATTGTAGTGTATTATAAACGAATAACAGGATAGTAAATTATTTGTTATTTACATCCTTCTTTCTCTCTCCCTCTTCCTCCACCCCTCTGTCTGGCTATGGACTGGAGATCAGGACCCCGCTGCATGACGCAGGCCTGTTGACGGCTGTCGTTGCCGTGATGGATGGGTTCCCGTGGAAACGGCCTGCCTGCCCTATACCCCAGCTGCCCCGAACAACATCAGGGAGCCTCCATGCGCTACACACCACAGATCTTAAACACACTCTTTACATAAATGCAGTCACTCAGTGCACCTTCACATGCATAACAACCTTTCAGCACAGAACTTACTCCACAACACCTAAAACAGGGCTCCAATAGGGAATGTTTTTTTCTTGCAGGCACTAAACTGTGCATATAGCCCTTGACGTTGGTATTCGTATTTGTGCAACTAGGCAGTTATGTGCTTAGCGCTTCTCATTTTGTTTTTATAAGCCAGAGAGAGAAACAGTGTCCTTTGGCTGTTAGGTGAGCCGATTCAGGGCTTGGGGGTCTAGAGGTCACAGCGAAGCAAAGCTCCCCTTCCTGCAAACACACACACATACACACATGGCTTTTTGCTGCATGTTAGGCATCTTTCTGTCAACAGAGGGGCTCTGTCAGTGGCTGTATGTTTTTGGATCCCTCTCCTGTCTTCCTGTAGGTGATGACAGTGCTGATGTGGCAACTGTTGGTTTTTGGAGTGTCGGGTGGAGCAGATGGCGTGGCGCAAAGGGATAAGGAGGGGGACGACTAATCAATGGTTATACATTTTAACCTTCTAATATCATTAAGGTAGAATACAGTGGCAAAACCACTGCTCATAATGGAGCTAAGACCACATAATATAGGTAACAGTGCAGAACCAGTTTATTTATTTATTTATTTATTTATTAAATTAACTAAAACGTATAATCAATCTGGTAAATTTTTAATTATGCAGAAATACCACTCTGCCACATATACACACCCATATACTTAAGAAACATAAAGGCAGTGCTTCTATCTTTATTTTTAGCCCTGGCAGTCAACAATCTTGCTCCTTTGAAAGGTGACAGAGGGAGACAAGGAGAACAAAGAGGAGTGGAGTTAAGTCGCTTGCTCAGAATGCATTCGTTCTCTGTGGAGTGGCCCAGCTCTTAACTTAAGAGGGAAATCTTGTCAAGAGAACAGCCAAACAAATCAGAGGTGTTGGACAAAACAAAGAGTGATAGTGAGTGACACAGTCCCTCTTTTCGCTTCATTAGAAAAGCAAATGGAATGGGACTCTCAGATTAAAGTACCAGGTCAGTGGAAGTCTGAGATTCTCCTTTTTGGCCTCCAGCTTAATCGTATTCACATCTAATAAACTCATTTTTCTCCACTACCCTCACAGTTTCTCTAACAAGAGAGAGAAACAGGGAGATAAGAAAAGAAAATAGAGAAAAAAGAGCACCACTACACTATCACCGCCATTGCTGTCAAATTTATGTAATTTTTTCTGAGAATTCAGGTCACAAAAATTTCCTGCATTTGTCCGTGAGGATCTTAGCAGGGCCATATATCACGCGGGCCTTTTATGAATTTATTTACCCACCCCGAGCGTCGCGTGTACCCGCATTTCTTCTTCTTCCCCCCCTCCCTCTTTTAAGGGTCAGAAAAACTCTAAGCAAAAGCCACATAAATCCTGTGTCCTTTCAGAGCTATTTTGCTAATTAACATCCCACTACTCATGGCCACCTAAATTATGATGCATTAGATAGGAAATAAGGCCACTTATTTATGAGCTCTCATTTACAATTCAAAACCCAAATTCTGATAGTAAATTCAACATAACTAAGGCACCGTAACCAAACTTGTTACAATTGGACAACACAAAAATAAAAAAGGGCCAAATAAAAGGCAGTGGTATTCCACATACATTTTTCATGGTTCTCCTCTTTCAAAACTCTGTGACTTTGACCTCAATATTACAGGACACAAGCTGCTGCTATATCTGCTCTGCTCTTTCCAGCATGGCCTAGTAATGTATAAAGAACAGGATCCACCAATACAGATTGTGCTCTTTGTGTTTTGGGCTAAACTGTGTCTGGATCTGAATCTATCACTAATACTGATGACTCTTTTAGTCTGTATGTGTGAAAACTTATACTTTGGACAGGCATAATTTCATGAGACACTTTCCTCAGAATTTCCTCAGGAAAATAGACTGTGCTGCTCCACTTGTACCGCCGATTGGGTATATGTTTGCACTTTTTCCCCATGATATTCACAGCACTCTGAGGATTGTTGGTCCTAAGAGTGTTTTTCTCACCTATGAATTAATGTGTAATCTCTGTATTCATACACATGCATGTACAAATACTTTGAAAATACTCTCCTCAGGCACACACACACAGGCAGGCGCCAGGGATCTGGGTGATGTTGTAAACATTTCATTGTAATGGAATTTGTAATTTGATGATGTAGTAACGGTGAGGTCAGGGATTGCGAGCCTCAATAAAGCAGGCCATGTTGTGGTCATGAATGACATTAGCCTGTTCGCTCTCTCTCCCTCCCTCACACCCTCCTTTGTGACATTTCTTCTTCTCATTCTCAGCCCTCATTACTAGCCTCATTTGTGAAAACGGACGTGCAAATGTAAATCTTGTGTATAATTTGTTTGCCTCTGAAATCCCAGCGCAGCCTTAAATAAGAAGTAAGGCCTCTGACGGCGTGTGTGAGTGATCGGTGATGGTCAGTAATGAGCAGTCAGAGGCCCTTAAATATGGCCTGCCCCCGCCGTCACATCTCCCTCTCTGTGTGAGCCCATTAACAGCACGGAGCACAGCACTAAATCAGCACGAATCAGAGCTACACCGTTCTGGAGGCTTCATTACACACACACGCGCACATACATTCGTACACACATACACCCACTGGCCATTGTCTGACCACGCTTCCCTCCAGACACGCTCATCTGTCACTAGAGAGGAAGCCCAGATAAGGGGATGAGAGGGAATGCGGGTGTGAACGCAGCCGCTTATTAATACATGCGAGTGCAGGGTCGATAAAAGGCTTGTGTGCAGCTATCACAGGCCCTTTATGGCTTAAGTGAGCCACCGTGAGCTAACAGTCATCAGTCAAAGTGGAGCGTCTCTCAGTAATAGAGCCAGATCTGCTCTGAGTGTTGGGAAAAGGGTAAAAGCATGGGGCGCAAGCTCATGCTGGGTATTGTAGACTTTAGGTGTAAGGAAGGCTTAATCCTGTAGGCAGGACCACCCCTTACCCTCCCATCTGCTCTAACTCTCTGGGTCTTCCGCTTTACATACCAGCGATGGCCACATAAGGCACCTTTCACAGCTCCCTGAGTGATCTTCGACCTCTCTTCCTGGCTGGAGTCAGCCTAAACCATAAACAGATGAGCCGATTTGTTCATTACAGCTCAGAGACGAGAGACCAAGGCCCCAGCCACTGTTCGCCGCCCACATCGAATTAACACTGAGAGACGACTGCCAATCAATCATCTAGCCAATCAGAAAGATTGCAGGGCATTAAAGCACTGCAGAATGTTGCTCTAGACAATGATGGTCTGTCACTTCATGCCCAGAAGTGAGATAGAGGAAGAGGGTATATCGTATATCCTCCACCTATGGCAATGCTACAACTGTAACTAAGTCAATAAGAGCATCCTGAAGATCAACCTCTTATCACACAGGACTAAGTAACCTTCATCTTTTAGGATAAAGAGCTATTGAAAGGAAAGGGACAAGGAGATTCTTCGTATGCCAGGGAGGTCGGCTTTTTAATGCTGACAAAATTATTCCTACCTAATTACAGATCGATAGATCCTGTTCTATACATCCATGCATGTTCATTATTCATTCACTTTATTTGCCTGATCATTTCTTTCTTTCTTCCCCCCATCCCCCCCCCCTGGTTTCTAAAGGTAACAGCACTTAAGGCTGTGAGCAATTATGGAAATGGGGGGCCCAGCGTCTCCCCGTGAAACGGACCAAGCGCCAGTGGCTTGACGGCTAATCGATTTGTGCTCTCCTGAAAGCAGCGCCGCGACCTCTGACCCTTGTAAGCTGGGTGCCTGACAGGTGACAAAAGGAGCGCTTTATTTGACTGAATTAGAAAATTGCACCCTTCCATTTTACCCCATAGAGAAGAGAGAGAGACCCTGTATAACTCTGTCATTTCTAAAACAAATACATGGATCGAATACAAGTGGAAAGCTGTGGCAGTACTGACGCAAAGCAAATGTGACTATCCTCTTTGACGAAAGTGCTTCACGCACGTTAGCCTAATGTGTTTTTGTTTGTTTTCCATGCCATTACTCTGCTCTCGCTGTAAACATTCAATTTGCAATTCGCCTCGGAGATCAAACTCCCACTTGTCAGAATCAAAGAGTTAAATCATGTGGTTATATGGCCAGCTGTTCAGGGATTTTTCTTCGCATCTGCCTAAAGAACATCTTACCCTAAGAGTCAGATTAGCTTTTGTGTACGGCGAC
This sequence comes from Olivaichthys viedmensis, assembly GCA_028565825.1. Classification (NCBI taxonomy): domain Eukaryota; kingdom Metazoa; phylum Chordata; class Actinopteri; order Siluriformes; family Diplomystidae; genus Olivaichthys; species Olivaichthys viedmensis. The sequence goes on along the minus strand of JAOUQW010000047.1, from coordinate 64,026 downwards.
TAAAGCTGAGAGACTAGTCCAGACACCTAACCTTTAATCTTGGAGTGTGGTGCCTGAATAATCGCCTTTGAGGAATTAAAGCCAATCCTCTTTCCGCTGCTTTGAAAGTGTATAAAACAGAGCATGGTGCAACATACGGGATAATTTAGTGGCACAGTAGACAGGAAAACATTAAGAAAAAATAGTAACAAGTGGAAGACAAGAGCCATATACAAATACATAATATACAAAACTACAGTGACAAATGCAGTGCAATATAATAGCTAGACAGGACAGTATAGGGCTGGGAGATATTATGATATAATATTGATTTCAAAATCACAATACACTTTTCTCAGATATTTGTTCCCCTTTCGTTTTTCACAGTTTTTTTAATGCGGCACTACTGTTTTGCCACCTCGGCCACCCCTATGAGAGTATAATTCTTACACAGAACACCAAGAGCAGCATAAAGATAAACCAGATGGCATAAGTGTGCAAATCAATCACCCGATCAGTATTGGTCAAATTATTCACTTATATGAACAAATCTAGTGATTTGGTTTGGATTGTGTGGGCTGACAGTAGTATATTGTGTGTGCGAGTTTGTGTCCTGTTTTTGGGTCCTCCTGGTGTTGCCGTGTTGTCAGGGCTGCAGACAGGACTGGGTGGAGGGGGAATACAATAACAATGCAACTCACAGTGGGAGGCAGGGCTCCTCTTCCTGAGCAGAGCATGCTGGGAAATGTCCTGAATGCTCATAACATGCACACACACACATATGCACACACGCACATACACACATGCAAAGTGAGAAGCATCCTACTTTAGGACATTTGTGTGCCTCTCAACGTGGAGAGGGCAGGTCCTTCTCTCTGTCTATTTCTCTCTCTTTTTCTCTTCTTCTCTCTCTTTCTCTCCCTCTTTCTCTCTCTCCTTAGCAGAGTGTCCTAAATAGCTCTTGGCCAGCCTCTAGAGAACTGAGACATAATTCATTTGGGTCAGTGTGACTTCCACGGTCCCCTTCTTTCAGAGAAAGAACAAACATGGCTACAGAAGATGGGATGAAGCATTCAGACAGGAAGAAGGAGGCTTAGGTTTATGAATGAAAGAAAAGAAGAGAAAGTGTTAGTGGATGCTGGCTCCACCCTGTGTGTGTATGTGAGTGTGTATGGACTACATTATAATTTTGACTTTGTGAGGACATTTGCCTGGCTGGGACATAATACTATTTAGCTTTGGTAATACAGTCAGCTTCAGAATTATTGGCACCCTTGGAAAAGATGGATAAAAAAGGTTATGAAAAAATGTCTTTGTGGTTAATTATCTTAATCTCACACTGAAAATGAGAGAAATCAATTTTATTTATTTTAAGAAAATTAAAAACCTTATCCAATTTTTTTTTTTTTTTTTTAACATAACCACATGTCATAATTATTGGCACCCCTGTATTCAGTACTTTGTGGAACCTCCCTTTGCCAACATAACATCACTGGGTCTTCTTCTATAATGCTTGATGAGATTGGAGAATACAGAGCAGGAATCTGAGACCACTCCTCAATACAGAATCTCTCCAGATCCTCCAGGGTTCTAGATCCTCTCTTGTGGACTCTCTTCTTAAGCTCACTCCACAGGTCTTCAACAGGGTTTAGGTCAGGGGACTGGACATGTCAAAAGCTTGACTCTGTGGTCATTGAACTATTTATGTGGATTTAGACGCATGTTTTGGATCATTGTCCTGCTGGAAGATCCAACCATGACCCAATTGTAGCTTCTTGACAGAGGCAGCCAGATTTTCATTTAAAATTTTCTGGTACTTCACGAAGTCCATGATGCCATGTTTCATAACAAGGTTCCCAGGGCTTTTGGAAGAAAAACACATCACAGATCCTTTTCTGTAGAACCATCCTTCTTTTTTACACCAAACCCACCTTAAATGTTTGTTGCCAAAAAGCTCTATGTTTGTCTCATTTGACCATAAAACCCGGTTCCAGTCAAAGTTCCAGTAGCGTCTAGCAAACTCCAGGAGCTTACATTTGTGGTTAGATGAAAGAAAGGGCTTTCTTCTGGCTCGCCTTCCAAATAGTTTGTTGGCATGAAGGTGGCATCTAATTGTAGATTTGAAGGATTGGTGACCCCAAAATGCTCCTATCTTCTGCAAATCTCCAACCGTGATCCTTAGAAAAATCTTTGCCTCTCTAACCTCCTCACTGAGCGTGGGGGCAAAATACACCTGCGTCCTCTTCCAGGCTGGTTCATTTCAGCTCCATTTGTTTTAAACTTCTTCATTATTGCTCTAACAGTGGATATGAGCATTTTCAGCCATGTAGCCATTTTTTATGGCCATTGCCTGATTTATGAAGGTCAACAAACTTTTGTCTCATTTCATTTGTGTATTCTCTAGTCTTCCCCATGTTGATGAATGACCTAAGGAAATTTGGCCTCTGTGTCACCTTATATTTATATCCCAGTGAAACAGGAAGTCATGAATGACTGCTTAAGAGTTTCTCAACACTCAGGTGAAAATATAAAGTAAAATATAAATGGGAACATGCTTCAGTTACATTTTGTTCATAAGAATTTATAGGGGTGCCAATAATTGTGACATGTGGTTTTGTCAAAAAATATATATTTTTGGATAAGGGTTTTTATATTTTGTTGGAATAAATTTACTTAAAGGTTAGATTTCTCATATTTTATGTGTGAGATTAAGTGAATTAACCACAAAGACATTTTTAAAGATGGGTAAATAACCTTTTTTACCAAGGGTGCCAATAATTCTGGAGCTGACTGTATTTAAAGAATTGGGATTTAACATACATCACAGAATTTACACAGGGAAATGGGGAAACGACAATGAGAGGTGGATCACACACACACACAGTTTGACATGAACTACTACCACATATGCTCATACAGTCACTCACTTACACTCTCCTTCACTACCTATATCCCTTTTTGCTGTCTTTGTCCATCCTTTCCATTCTCCATCACAAAAAAACAAGTCCACACTCACTCTCCACACACATTCTTCCTACAACATTCTCCCATTTTCTTGCTGGCACTGGGCTTTTTGTTTTGCACTGGGCAGTCCAATCTGTTCACCTCCACAGGCAGGAAGAGTCCTTGTGACCACCTTTAATGAAGTCCTCACCACCCTCAGCCCATCACGCTGCATGCATTATGCCCCATCTTATAAGCCCATAACGATCAGAGAGGTTGAGCGACGGTTACAGGTGAGTGTCATCTACCTGCAGCAACTTCCACCTGCTGTTGAGCTGCTCAAGGGCACGGGCATTCTCCATGGACAAGTGTACATCTGAAATGGCCAACTGGTGGGCCAGCTCATTGACGTGCTTCATGCCCTCCTTGACTTGGGTGAGCTCTTCCTTAAACAGCTAAAGGGATGGAGAAAGGGAGAAGGAGAAGAACAGATGAAGAAAGAGAAAAAGAAAGAGAAAGGGGTCGCAGCCCGGTCAGTCTCTCGATGGACTCTTGCCGCTCCTGATGCATGCTAGCACGGTAGCCCTGACAGCACAGCAAGAATAAATATGACACAAATAAATTATCACTACCAATCAATACATTAAATAAAAGGAGATAAACAGACAGGAACACAAAATAGAACAGCACCTACTTTAATGCAGTCAACTTTTAGATGTAAACCACTTAAAAGCCACAAATATCAAAGTCAAATAAGGGTTTGGCCCCAAAGACCAATCTATTTACAATAGATTAGATTAGTTAGAGAAAAAAAAAGGCTCCCGAGTGGCACAACAGAAAAGCGTTCGCCCTATCGTCAGCAGATCACGAGTTCAAATCCCGTCAATGCCATGGCAGGGGGTTCAAGAGATCATAATTAGCCCTGCTCTCTGGGTGGAAAGGATGGCATTACTCTCTCTCCCCTGTCAATCAGAGCAACACTAGCCAATTGTGGGTGTCTGTGAGAACAAATAACATCTTATGAGCTTTAGAGCCACCACGGGGATCAACCTACGTCATTACTAGACCTGCTGAGAATCATTTGCTCTCAATACCTTGGTGGCATCAATGTGGTCCTGCAGTGAATCAATGAAAAGATCTCCCACGGGCTCCCAGGCATCCCGAACACCCTCAGCCTGCTCCAAAGCATGGGCCAGCTCCTCCATGGCTGCCTGGACCTGCAGCAGCCGCTCCAGCGTCCGCTCCATGTGCCGGTGGCGGTCCACACAGCGCGCTGTCAGCTTCTCCCACAAGTCGCTGGCTACGTTGGCCTGCTTCCAAACCGAGCGGCTCACGTTTAGCATCCGCCGCCTTGGCGAAAGCTCTGTACAGGAGGATAGGAGGGGAAAAGAAGGGCAACAGAGAGGAAAGAGATTAAATGAGAACAGAGGAGAAATAAAATAAGAAAATTAAAACAACAGCCCTGATAGATGTTGCCGCACTGGGCTAATTGAAGAGGATTTCTTCCGTTTCTGACCTATATAAAGGATTATGTCTTGTCATAAGGTGGGATCACAGGGAGCACCTGCAATGAGTTACTTTAAAAAAGTGTGATTGGAATTAGAGGTAGGTGGTGTGAAGTGGAGGAGTGTGGTCAGAAATAGCAGCATACCTTTGCCATCCAGCAGCATCTCTTCAGGCTCCTGGAAGGGATGCTGGGCCAGGAAAGCCTGGGCTGACTCCAGCACTGAGTAGATGAAGGGCCCCCTGGACTTCACATCCTCCATGAAGGCCTTCAGAAATAAGCCACAGAGAGAACACACATCTCAAATACTCCCCGTTCTCAGTACAAACACAAACCCTCTTAATCTACTAGCTTGCTGGGTGCAGAACAAAGTCATGCATATGGAAACCCAGAGCCCTCCAGTGATCAGCTGGCCTCACCACAAAGGACAGCAATTAGCTCAGAGAAAAGCTCCACTTGCAGGCATTTAGGCAGCTTTTCTAATGAAGATTCAGCAAAGCTCAAGTAGGGTGGCTTGGAGTGTAATGCCGCCCACATGACCCAAGCCCAGCTTTCAAAACCCCTATTAAAACCATATATAAAATTGGAGTATGTCCAAAATTAAACTTGCTCTATCATTTCATAATGATCTTCATAATCATGCTTTTGAGAAATTCCCTCAACTAATTCCTGCTCAGCGCCACAACCCAGAAGAGCTCCTTCATCTAATTTCCAATCAGTGCTAAGATCTACACCCGCTTTGTCAAATAATCCCTACCCAACACCTAGTTCTGCATCTTTTTAACTAGCCCCCATGTAGATGAGAGGTATCCAATATTATCCAATAGGGGTCGGTGTGGCTGCAGGTTTTCATTTCAACCAAGCAGGAGCCGCACCTTATTCCACTTGGTTAATCAGTTGATCTTGGTTTTCCAACAACTGCTTATTTGTATCAAGTGTGGCTCCTGTTTGGTTAGGATGAAAACCTGCAGCCACACCAGCCCTTGGTGGATAACATTAGATACTCCTAAATTTTATGGGTACTAGTTGAAGATGCAGAACTAGATGTTGGTGTTGGATAAGACTGAACACCCTGGTCTGGAACTACTGACTGCTAATGTCATCCCATGTTATTCATTTGGGAAAAGCCAAAAAGGCAAACCTCATAACATGAAGAGATTACAATATACTTGAAGCCAAACTGGAAATACTCATGCCACACAGCACAATGGTTTCAATAAAATAGACAAAAGCATTATTGTCCTTAGCTTAACATTTTTGCAGCTGACTGGGGAAACATGATAATATAGACTTCATACTTATATAAATTATGCAAACAAACTTTCTAATATACAGTACCAGTAGTGGCAAGTTTGCATTAAGTTCACAGAATGAAGAATGTCTTCATTCACCTTGAAACTTTGTGCATGCAATATCCCAACAAAACATCAAAAACAAATGCAAACATGTAATGTTGTGTACACACACACACACACACACACACACACAGTACATAAGCAGTGACAGAGCCACACATCTAAACACGGCATACAAAATCCACTTAAGATTAATAATTGACATTTATTGAAGTGTTAGAATTCTCCCTGGAACACACCAGGCAATTTTTCTTTCTGCTTTCTGTCAGAAATTTTTTCAGAGCACTGTGGTGTTCTGGGAAAGACAGCACTGCGCACATACAGTAGATCATAATGGAAACAGGCACAGAAAAGAGGACACTGGAAAACTGTTAAAAGAACAGGACTAGGATGGTTTGGTGTGAGTGGGATGATGGGGGTGTTAGTGAATGTTTTCAAGCCTATATGGATGTAAGTTCATGTGGAGTATTAGGAGTAGGGAAGGATGAGAAAGTGTGTGTGTGTGTGTGTGTGCGCGTGTGTGCTCGCATGTAGTATGGAATTTTAATTGGGTGGCTGATTTCACAGTCAGTCTGATGTGAGTGGCAGACACATGATTGGCCTTCTTTCCCTAAATCTGTACATCTATCACACTTCCCACATCTGCCCCCTCATTCTTTCTCTACAGGGCTCTATGTCCACAGAGGCACAGTATAGACTGAAAGCACTGTAAATTGGAACAAAGGTAAAAAAATCTTTTTATGGTAGTACCGAACCAATTACATGGTGTGTGTGTTTGTACATGCAAGTAAAAGTACAGCAGGAGTCTTCCTTTCTTGCTCTCTTTGTCTGTATATGTTGGTGTGTACAAGCTTTGCTGTATTGACTATGTAGTGACTATGCATTACTCATGTCATACTATATGGGTTGTTTCATTTTAAGACCAGTGATAAAGCAGCATTTAGTAATCCAGGACAAGGCTCGGCTCAAGCGATTCATTGTCCTCTTCTCTTGGTCCTCTTGGCTCTCCACAGCCAAGAAGCAGAGGAGGGTTTTGCATTGCAATTGCTTGATAATGGATTAGGAGCTATTATCAGCCTGCATACGTAGGAGGACCAGCAACCTAGCATCACTACAACTCTCACTGCTGTTCTGTAGCATCAAATGTTTAACCGGGCTGATTGTTTTGATAGATGGGCAGATTAACAGCATTAGATATACAAGAGAATAGCTAATTGAAAAGAATGTAAATGGGAACACAAAAGAGAAAGGTGTAAAGGTGGTGTATAGAAGTCGTGTGTGTATGTGTGTGTGGAAATTACCTGGTGAAAATTATGCTGGTGCTGCACAGCCCCCACATCACCCCCTATAGGCAGCTGCTCGGTGAGCTCTTCATCTTTAGCCGTCAGCCATTCGACGATTTCCTGCAGTGAGAGCTGCAGCTTCCCACTGTTGTCCGAGAAGGCCTCCAGCCGCACCCTGGCAACATCGTATACACGTTCACATTAAATATCATGCATCTAGGGCCAAGGTACAAATATAATTACAAATATTGCAACAACTGTGAGCAACAAATCTACAGAGCAACCCTGACAACCACAGGTTAAAAACTTAAACAGTGCTGGAGTCCCACTCAAACAGTGCTTCACAGCTGAAAGTTTCACAATCCCACTGATCCTAGCTCCTATTTCAACCCAGAAATATTTTTTTTAAATGGTGTAATGGAAGAAGAGAAGCCATAATGTATCTATAACTTTGTGATGTACATCCATGTGACAGGAACACAAAAGAGTATCTTGTTTTGCCACTCTGCATGAATATGGACAAAGACAGTGGGAGGAATCACATTTACAGTGGCATAAAATATGCCATAAATAAAACATACAGTCAGTCTTTTAACCACCTGGTGAGCATTGGCTGGGACTGTCTCTGGGAGGGACACTAGTTCCATTAGTATCACAGCTGGGGTTGAATGAGAAGGGGGTAAAAGAGCGGTCCCAATGTTCAATTACGTCGCAGCATGGGTCCACCCCTCCCAACTGGATCATGGCCACCCTGCAGTATGTATTTTGCAAGCCCTGACACAGTAAGCAAGTAAGAGACAATGAGTTTTGGTGTTTTGTTAAGCTACAAAACAAGACAGACAAGCAAACAGTCTGCAATGAGAATGGGTATTATGAAAACCATAAGAGATTGCAGCTAGATCTACCTATATATATTGATTCATTTTTGAAAACTGCCAATCACTGAACCCAAACCCAAAGATCTGCAATCTTTTCAAGCAGTTATACAATGGCCAGAAAAGCCTATTACCAACACAACATAACTTTTATATCAGATCAAGAAATGATGGGTTTATAACAAAGAATGAGATCAATAGAAATAAAAAGGCCAAAAAGAAAAAGGGTAAAGAAAAAAAGAAAAAGAAAGAGTGGGTAAAAAGAGAAAGAAATACAATTACAAATGAGAAACTGAAGGAATGAGAGACAGAATGAGAACAATAATGAAAACACCACCTCCACTTTCCCAGATCTGTAATCTACTAGAGTCCCTTACAGTTTGCTATTAGACTCAATAAAGGCAGTTAAGGCTAAAAACATTCCATTAGAAAACCTGTGGGTTACAGAGCTGCTGGAAGCCTTCCTAATCATGCAAACACACACATCTACTCTGTGATGCAGAAGGGAGGAGTTCTGTAATGCATCTTGTGTCACCCATATGCTACAGTCAAACATGCAGCAATTAACTGTACCCTACATTTGTTTGATTGTGTTTGACCATGTATGTCTAAGACACAAAATGGTACAAGGGAAGCGGTAATGTAAAAACCTTCATTTTTGTAACATTAGTGCATCTACTGCTTGTGTGTAGTCTATATTTTTCTCTCAGTGGAAGGGTGCCCTCAATTGACTCTGGTGTGTGTGTGTGTGTGTGTGTGTGTCTGTCAGTATCTGTTGCATGAAAAGCCTGTCATCATCTCTTTGGTACTTCCAGCCCTTGGAGCAGTTCATGCACTCGTGGTTCACCGTAAGCATGTATCTTAGAAAGAATAAAAGTGTCACACACTGACTCCAACAACACAGCTTTCCATGTACTCTCTCTCTCTCTCTCTCTCTCTCTTTCTGTGTGTGTCCCTCTGTCCAGCAAATCTACCACACCATACAAGTCATCACCCTGTACCCATCAGGCCCAGCTTGCTTGAATCTCTCCAAGCAGGGTCATCCATCATCCCAGCCATCTTGGAGGCTTTACTAGGATGCATCCAAAAGCCACAAATCAAATGATGCCTCGGCCAGACAAGCATCTGTATCCCTGTGCTCTATTTCATAGTGGAATGGGAATAAGGATTAATTGGAAGCTTTTTCTGGCATGCTGTAATTAAGTCAATGAAATGTGTCTATGTTAAGCATGGTCAAATTGTGGCTGTTATGTTGTATTAACAGTATTAATAATGCATCATGTCATGCACATCATCAGGTGCCTGGAGGGTGACACGGAATATACTTTGCTTTTCATTGACAGCTGTTATTTAAATGTAGGAAGTAAAAAGGTGGTGTCAGTTCACAAACTATGAAGTTGCTGGGAAAACCTGTGTGCATGTCAACAGGTAGTTAATGGCAGAACGGTGCTACTGTTGGCTGTCAGGGATTGCCAGAGCTGTAAATGACCAATGGGTCCCATTTGTTTTTGACACACTGGCGAATTACCAGCTCGATTCCACTAGTGTCGGACATAATAACCTCCAAAAAAACAATGTAATTAATATTACATTGCAGATTCTCTTTGAAAGACAATTAGCCAACTTGTGGAGTGCTTACCTTGTCTAGCATATGGTGTGCTGCGTTGAAACTAAAAAATGTCAAATGTATCAATAAATTAATGTTTTGAAGGTTTTGGCCTGTGTGGTCAATGAATATTGGGATATCACCAGTGTTGAGTGTAGTTGTAGTTAGCTAAGCTACGAGTTATTCCATGATTGATGTCAGCTCTTCTGCTAATTACAAATAATAATACAACGTAGCTAACCAAAAGTTTGTTCTTGTACTATTATTATTATTTTTAATATTATTAGTTGTTGTTTTTAATATTGAACACACAGTTAACAAAAATATGGCCAGTTGTCCCTAAAGACTGACTCTGGGTCAGCACTATAGCCTCCATAAGAAACAGCACCATTGCAGTGGTTTAGAATCAGGCCCAGAAAGACCAGCTCTGTTGCTTCTTTCAGTTTCCCAAAACTTTAAGAGGTACACTCTCGAGTCTCTGTATCTCCCATGACACTACTAGAAATAGCAAGTGTGCGCCTATCATTTATTTGTGGAATCGGCTGCATTTATATGTGGATCGCTCCATGTGCGTTTACGCATTCCATAAATGTTTTTTTTTTTTTCACTGGGTCTGATCCGGCCTGTCAGGTTGCAAGACAACTCTTCGCTAACGTCCACGTTACTCTGCTAGTTTAAATAGGAGAGCTGATTTTTTTAAAATGCAAACAGTAAATGCTACATGCATGCACTGTGGTTATGATTAAAATGTAATAAGTGAAATGGCATATCAGTAGAAATAAAATAAGGTAATGTAACTACAGTAAATCAAATTATTCTTTAGTTATGACAATATGTATAATATGAGATTATTTTAGGACCTTATAGGTCAAATAACTATTTAGGTAAAATGTATGTTTTTAATACTGCTTTGTTAAATATGTACTGTATGATGTTACTTTGTACAGAATTTGGGAGGGGAAGATTTAGAGTAAGAGTTGGTATTGGGCTGCTTTTGTCATGCAGAAAAAACTGGCTGCAGCTCAAGGGCGGTGTCATGGACGCTCCGCTGTGCACGGCTGTGCACTTGACCACGCTTGGCGGACACCATGACTACGAGCGTCATGTGTTCATGTTTTGGTCTCTGTCCTGTTCACGCCCGGTCTCATCATTGAGTGTCCCCAGCTGTTTCCTGTTTGTTCCCCGTAATTAGTCAGTGCACTTAATCCCCTGTGTTCGAGGTTGTTCATTGTCAATGTCTATGTTGAAGTGCATGTATGTACGTTTAGTTTATGTGTGTATAGAGATTAAAATGCTTGCATGTGTATCCGCCGTCTCCACGACTCCCGCCTACCTCAACCGTGACAGGCGGATCATTAGATTCCATACCAGAAGTATCTAGAAAATGGCAAAAGTAATCATTTACCTTGCTAATTTGCATTTGAATCAAAGATGATTGAAGAACTAATTAAGGAATCTGGAGTCACACTGGAACCTTGGAAGGAAAATGGATAGGTGAGTCATTTGTTGCTTATCCAACCACCCACCTTGCTAGCAGCCTATCTATCTCTCTGTCTATGTATGTATCTGGCTATGTAGCCATCTATCTATCTGTCTATATAAATACAGATAGCTAGCCAGCTAGCAAAGTGGATGTATTGATGGATAGATAAGCAAGAAATGATAATTCACCCATCCTCCTGAGGTTCCAGCGTAAATAGCAAGGTAAATAACATTAGTTACTTCATATAATAAATTGTAACTGCGTTGTCATTTCCTAAACTTACCTGAGACATTAAATACATACCTCTGGAATGGAATCTAACGATCCGTGCGCAAGGTTTTGTATTATAAGAGTACTCTACATTGAACATATATATGTATTTTTTTGGATATTTCTCTTTCTGACTAATCATAACGGAGACTGTACTACACCTAGCCCATTTAAACTCACCTTATCCATTAAATAGTGTGCAAGTTTTCTTCAACCAAAATGTGGGACCAATTGTATTAAATTATTGAAATAGCAAATTGAGTGCACGAATAAAGCTGAAGATAATACACGCAAATACAGCTTAAGAAATGAGTCCGGTGTAGTTATTAATGTTTGTTTACACTGATGCAAGCTGGGCTAGGTTTCATAGCAGCGGCAGTGAAAGTATGAAGGCTGTGTGAGTGGGAATGTTTATTTAGGTGGGGCGGAGTGTTTGCTCCTTTGTCTCAACAAGCTAAATCAAACAGCTTGTAGAATCACACGTATTAGGTAAAATATACCATATACCACGGTGGAGATTTCACAATTTCTTGGCTGGTGCATACAAGGGCAAGTCACGTATATGTGGACTGGAAAGAAAATGCAGTTTTGATTACTGTATTCTTTAAGCAATTTTCCTTCTTTTCTGCTGCTGTTAAGTACATGCCTTCATGCTATATGTAGTACTATCTGTTATGCTATTTCTGTAAAGAGAAAAGTACATACTATGTGTACTTTTCTCTTTATAGCGGTGTTGCAATGAACCCCGGCCAACTTGGATAAGCTCACCTTGTATATGGGATAGCTGTGCCATTTCTTTGCACATTAGAGGTCCTGACTCAAATTCAAAAAAGGTTAAATCATTTTATCTTATCTATTCATACTAATTTTATAAACTATCGTAATTTTAATTTGCACTTCTTTGATTTTTTTTTTACTTTAAGCTCACCCCTTTCCTGAAAATCCTGCCCGCCTCCCAAATGTAAAAATTGAGTAGACTAATACAGTTAACCTTTAACCTACTGTACTACAGTACTGTGCAAAAGTCAGAGACCAACCTTTTGTTTATTCAGTTTTCAAATAAAATGGCCATTCAGTACTTATTGCATGTTTTTGCAACCTGCCACATGTAGTGCAGGAGACAGGACCCAGGCGCAAGTGGGGACAATCACATCACAAGACAGGGAATCACACGCATCCTGCGGAAGCTCAGCCACACCTCCTGAGGCATCAGGAAGCTCAACCACGCCTTCTGCGAATTCAGCCACGCCTACAGCGGTGTCTGGGATGCCGCCCCCCCCCCCAAAAAAAACCTCCAGGGGGCTTTTCTGCGAGGCTCGCTACTCGGGCAAATCGGCATGATGCCGCATTCAGGGAGGGTGGCTGGCAACGGCTGCTTCTGGCTCGGCTGCACAGGGAGGGTGGCTGGCAACGCCTGCTTCTGGCTCGGCTGCACAGCAAGCGACGCCAGCAAGGCAGCTAGCTCCTTGAGCCGGGTCCGCCGCGCCTCCTGCTCCTTACGGAGTCCGGCAAAGCCTATCTTACCCCAACGCGGATGGAGCCGCCCCAACGCGGTGGCCATCAGCATGAGGCTGGTGCTGTAGCACAACCAGCGATGATGCTCTGCGGTCTCCGCTCGCAGTTCCGCCAGGCTTGCTGTGTCCATGTTTTTGGTGCCTGATTCTGTCACATGTAGCGCGGGAGACAGGATACAAGCGCAAGCCGTTTCAACACAAACATACATTTATTTATACACAAACTAAACCGCAGGTACACGTATGACAACTAACAATCAGGCAAACTGGATGGAAACAAGAGGGCTTTTTAAACACTTACTAATCACGAACAAACAACATGCAGGTGGGGACAATCACATCATGAGACAGGGAATCCCAAACACAAACTAAGGGCTGTGCGGCCTTAGTGACACAACCTCTAGATTGGACTAATGTAATGTGTTATTGGCTGGCTGCCCTGCTGTCTCTTTAGGGAAGCTTCAGCTAGATGTAGCCGTGAAATAAGTAAAAACTAAAATTTATTTATAAAGCACATTTAAATTCAACTGACTTTTATCAAAGTCAAAACAGACAAGTACAGTACAAGTACAAAATAGACAAGTCACTAGGTCGCATGGCAAGTCTAATCATTTTTAGAACATGTAGATTAGTCCTGTTATCCAAGGTCCCTACAGCCATGGAGACAGTGGAGGTCTCATGGAGGTCTCGGAAAACAGTGAGCAGACGTGGGAAGCTGCCATATGCAATTGTAGTGTGTAGCCAGAAGACAGAAGATGCTGGCAAATCGACGATGCAGGACCAGATAGTGTGGCCTTCAACTCTGGATCTTCAGATAAAGATACCATTATAAAAGTTGAGTATGCACATTTAGGATTCAGGTTCATTCAGGATTGGTGGATTGGGAGGGGTACAGTCTGAAGGAGCACTTGTGGTTTGCCTCTGAGAACATACTGTACCCCTATGTATTAATAAAATACCTCTCATGAAGTCAAAAACACACTGGGTTATTTCTGTATACTCTGCCACCTATCCGAATATTTCTAAAAATGTATAATGCTGACAAAATAAATAAATAAATTTTCTAATATTATTTTGGACGTTTTCTAATATATTAGTGAGATACACTCACCGAGCACTATATTAGGAACCTGTACACCTTCTCATTCATGCAATTATCTAATCAGCCAATCGTGTGGCAGCAGCGCAATGCATA
>JAOUQW010000047.1:36844-47618 GCA_028565825.1 Olivaichthys viedmensis | reverse complement strand
TGAGTCTGTACCTCGTCAGCGTGCTCCTGTGTTTGTGGTCAGTCACTGTGCTCAGGTAATCTGCTACAGTGTACTGATGCTTTAGGGACAGATAGCACTGTATTTTACTCTGCCCTTGTGTTTGTGTGTTCCAATGGGTGATGTATTTTTGTTTTTGGAGTGTTATGATTTGGTGAGGTCTAATAGTTCTTGTGTCAGTGTTAGTGTGTGTTAGTGTATCTGTCTCTGTGTCTCTTTCTCACGCTCTCTTATTAGTCACAACTAATCTGGTCTCTCTCTCTCCCTGTCTGTCTGTCTGTCTCTCTGTTTTAAGGACATGTCTCCCGTCGTGATCTGCTTCATGCTGATCTGCACAAACACGAACAGATGGTCCTCCTCTTATTACATCGCCAAATCATCCGCTCTTCCTCCATCACTCTCTCTCTCCATCTCCATCTCTATCTTTCTGTCTGTTCCTCTTTTCTTTCTCTGTCTCTGTCTGTTTTTCTGTCCCATGTTCATCGCTATAGCTTTTCTCAGCCTGAAGCCTGTTGACAAATATATCATTAATAAATCCTTCTGGCCAATGTGTTCCAGACTGAGAGAGAAAAAAAGAGAGAAAGAAAGTAGGATGCAGACAGAGAAAGAGAGAGAGAGACAGAATTAAAGAGGAACGGAGAGAGACTGAGAGAGAGAGAAAATAACACAAAGCCATGGAGAGAAAAAGTGTGGAGGAGAGGAAAGGGAAGGAGAAAGTGGGAAAGAAAAGAGATTAAAAGTAAGTAATAGAAAGTAAGAAATACAGAAAGAGAGAGAGAGAGAAGGGGAAAGGAGGAGAGACGAGTACAGAGAGAACAGGAAGAGAAAAGACGTAACAGAGAAAGAGTGGAGGAGAGAGAAGTGTGTGTGTGTGTGTATGTGTTCGTGTGTGGTAATGTGTGTGTGTGTGTGTGTGTGTGTGACTCATGAGGGATGACGCAGTTGGATGGTGAAGAGAGCGTGCTCATGCTTGCCTCTGTAGTGGACACACACACATACACACACATATACACACACAGACACAGGCACTCACACACACACACACACACACACAAACATTAACACACACGAACACACACACACACATATACACACACAGACACACACACACACACAAACACAAACACACACACACACACAGCATCCAGGTAGAACCGTTTCTCACAAACAGCTCTCTACACAGACAGAGCCTGAGCGAATCTAAGACAGCTGTGTTCATCTGATAGCCCCGTGGCTCATTAACACACAGACACAGACACAAATGACAAACTCCTGTGTAGACATCTGCCCTCGACTTCAACTCTAAACTCTCCTCTATTAAAGTTTCTCAATGTGGATCATTTCCATCCATCATCAAACTGCCATATAAACTTGCAGAAAAAAACTAATAATTTCTCCTTCTCCCTGGTTTATTGCTCATGCTATCGTCTTGTATATAGATCAGTTTTCATCCACCATTTTTGTTTGTGATGTACAGAGCAATGATTTAAAAATGTTTTTGACTAGTTATTGAGTTGTCTTCAGCCTAACAGAAAGACCTCGGTCTGATTGGTTCTGTGATGGCATCGTCTGTCTTCAACTTACACGCAGATTTCTAGGCCTTAATGTAGTGAGTGGGCTAAAACAAGAATATGAACAGGAGACACACACCACTGCACCCAGAGGCCTCCATCACAGGCTCAACATGTTCCTGCTACTGGTTTCGTTTGCACAGCAACTCTTCTGTAAACAAATGCTTTTTTCTCTCACACACATCAAACGAGGCTGTTTTGGTCTTCTCCAGTGATGCTGAGTGCTTTGAAATGCAGGCTTTGATTGCAGGGATGCTTTCTGAAAAAAATCAGTGGCGGCAGAGAGCGAGCTCTTTCACACAACACTACTAATGATTGTGTGTGTGTAAGTGCGGGAGTGAGTGTCTCTCTTGCTCATAAACTGTAATAATGGTTCATTGAAATAAATATGACAGATACTTCAGAGCTTTTCAATTCCTTCTGAAGTGGCGATCCACCAAAGGGGCATAAGCTCATCACCTCCAAAGGCACATGGAGTTTTTATCGTGAAGCATCCAAAACATATTCACACACACACAAACACAGACCCATCCGCATCCCTGACAAGACTGACTACTAATGAGTGCACGATGGTTGATTATGTTTCACGCATATGCTTACATACACATACATACACACACAAACACAGCCACAGAGTGTTAATCCACCTCTTACCTGTCTATGATGACGGGGTCAGAGGGCGTCTCGTTACGGTTGCCACAACTCTTCTTGTCACAGCAGCGGCTAAGCAGAAGGAAGGGGAACAGCGGGAGGAGCAGGGGTGCAGGGGAACAGGGAAAGAGAGAGAGAGTTAACCCAGGTGCTGTTGTACATATGTTTGGGTTGACCTGAAGCAGTTAGAGGTAGCAATTACCGGGCAAGACTCCCCTTCTGCACAGCACACACACCTCACAAACTACTGCCACCCTATGTACTAACTGCTCATTACTGCAAACGGTGGAGCTGAACTTGAGGTAACGTAAGAGCAACTATAAACATTTTTGACTGAAAAAAAAACCCCCATTGCAAATAAAAGACATAGCTCAAATAGTAACTTCAATATAAAAATAACAAATTCGAATAGGTTACTGGACAATAAACAATGTATGATAGGAAAATGTACTATGAAAAATAAATAATGTACTAAATCTTGTCATCTACAATACATTTTGAGTGGATAACTTACAACTTCACTAAATATTATTGTATTTCATAACAAAACATAGTTACAAATAGTTTATAAACTAAAAAGCCTGAGAAAAATGCTTAAAATATAATGGTGCAGCCATTTAATTGTAGCAAGAAAGGAATTGAGAATAAACATTGTGTTTACCAACTACATATATTTATACAAAAACATGATTGTGGAATCTAAGAATTAATTGCAATCGTCTCAAGTGATTCTGATCAGATAAAATTATTGCGATTAAGTGATTACGTGACAATTGTGATAGGCCTAATCCCTGGTCATGTTGTGTACAATTTATCAGTATCAATCACTTAAAACATTTGTTTTTCTGTAGTCTTCCATCAAAATGCAATGACTTTTACCCGAGACCTCATCAAATTTTTTGACAATATCCCCTTGCCCCTTCCCCGTCAGCGAAATCATGAAGCGAAAACGCTGAGCTGTTTTGCTTGGAAATACTGGAAAAATGTTATGGAGAAAAATGCATCAGGATTTTAATTTCACGTTGTTTTTAAATAGGTTTTTTATTAAATGCGGCTCTACTGTTTTGCTGCACTTTATTAGCATGCCTAAATATTGTGATATATATCATGTATTCTGAAAATGTCTTCAAGTATCGTGATAATAAATTTTTACCATATTGCCCACTCCTAATGTATATGCACAGGTGTGTGCCTGAAATGCATATCATGTACATAGCATTACAGAGTGAAGACTAGGCAAACCTTACTTCAGTCTACAAAAGTTCCAAAAACGGCAGCTGCTTTTGCAGAATCTTAATAATCTTAATAATAAAAAAAGCTGATGAGCACGAGAGGAGAGATGAGAGGAGGAGAAGGAGGAGGAGGAGGAGGAGGAGGAGATGAGGAAGGTCTGGGCTCTGTGTTCTCTGTGGGTGGGGGTTGTCGCGGAGCAGCAGGTGGAGCACTGGGCTCACGTTTCCCTGCACAGATGGCAGAGGGGGCTGGAGAGAGGCGTCATGTGATAGCAGCAGCTTTGTGAGTGAGGGGCTACAGGCCTGATGAGTGTGATAATGCAGTCCCGGCTTGACCCTGACTTGCCTCACGAACCCCCCAACTCTCCCTCATTTACACATACTGCCAGTCGGGGCCGTCTTAAATAGACGTGCATTAGCGAGTCAGGGGAGAGGCTAAGGAACAACAGGGAGGAGACACGAAGCTAGTGAGGAAGTGTTTTAATTACGGCTCAGGCTGTGTCGGGCTCTTTGGGGCAGTTATGAGTCATCAGTAGAGAGCTCTTGTATTAGCCAGTGCCACTTTGTTTCTTGTTGCACTTTTCCTCACTCTCATGTTCCCTTGCTTTCTCTTTTTCTCCTTCCACATCCCCCTCTCTTAACCTCCTCCTCATATCTCTCCCATTCTCTTTTGAGTGTACTCATGTTTTTAGTACTGTTCTCTCAGAAGTGGGTCAAACTCAGGTCCCCGTGGATCGCCGGAGTAAAGCATGCTGGGAAAGGAGAAGAGGGAGGGGAGGCGGGTACAGACTGATGCGACTTTCTACATCCCAAAAATCCAATCATCAGCCAGCACCCTTGGGAGGACAAATCAGCACCCCCCCACCCCACCACCGCACATGCAGTCGTCGTGCCCCCCCTCCCCATCATGCACAAAAACTATGCTAATTAGTCCAGGCAATGCTGCAGCTTTGTTTAAGGATTTTTTTTCCCATTCTGCTCCGTCCCAGCGGACCCACCACACTGTATCTTTAATCTTGAGTGTTTCCTCCTGCCGCGGCACTTGAAGAAGTTAAATCCAAATTGCTGCGCGTAATTACCAGGATGTGGCCCTCGTTGATGCCATTAGGCCCGAACCATCCCAAGACATGCACTCAGGTCTATTACTGCAAGCTGCTTTTCAGTTGCTCCACAAAAAAATTATGGATCTCCTCTCTGATTGTGTACCAGTCCAAACCATAAAGCAGGCAAAACCCGACCCAAACAAACTCTCATGAATCAGTGTGTTTGAGAAGCTGTAGCTCAGTCATAAAGACTTTGAGCGATTGTTTCTTGTTTTGCCTGTCAGTGGTGTTAGATGGGAAAAGGCATCGCGCCTCTGTCCCACGCGCGCCGTGCCATATGGCTAATGGCAAACGCGTGCGGCAATTAACAGCCCTGATTAATGAAGAACAGCCTAATCGCAGACTGGTAATTGTGCCTCTATTGCAGTGCAGGCTCAGCAGAGGAGCTCAGCAACAGACGGAGGAAGGTGAGAGAGCTAGAGTGAGAGAGAGAAAGAGAGATGAGGGGAGGAGGCTGTTTACACATTTTGTCATCCTACAACTGTCTCTTCTTTTTTGGCTTCTTTCAAGAGACTCGGAGTGAGACCCAATGGAGACAAATGAGGGGGTCTTGTGTGTGTGTGCCTCTAACACATACTCGCTGGACCTTATGGGCTTGTGCATGTTCCAATAGAGTTGCACGGCTCAGAAGATGCCTGATCAAAGATAGCACAGTGTGTGTTTGAAAGCGCGAATAGTGCTGTTAGTCTGTGTCAATATTCTCTTTAGTGGAAGGAGTTTGCTTCAAGGAGAGAAATGAATAACAGGAGGCAACACTATGGTATGTGCATGGGCGTGTCTGAATATGTATAGATGTATAAAAGAGAAAGAAAGAGAGAAAGCATGAGCGAGAGGAAGAGAGAAAGGAGAAAGAGGGCTCCTGCTCCCTTACATATTTCACTGTCAAAACTTAAAGTAACCTGCATTCATTAACAGAGGAATAACATGAAGATTCTCATTGAGTAATGAGTTTTTCCTTGTCCTAATTAACCAAGCATGAGTGGGATATTTTTAGGAGAAAAACTGTGCAAATGCTCCCCACTTCAGCCAGAAATAGATGAGAGCCCATCTCTACAACCCAGTTTTAAGTGCAACGAATTCATCTTTTGATTTTAATTAAAGGTGTACGCCTCTCTCTGCCTCTCTCCACTCCCAGAGCAGAAAGTGGATGACCTGGATAGAAACAGGGAAAGAGAGAGAGAGAAAGGCGAGACACTGCATCTATAAACTCGCCTGTATTAAGGTCCATCTTCCCTTCATTTCTCATCCATCCTCTACCCATCCCTCATCCCAGAGGTGGCTCACAAAATGTACTTTCTCAGGTGTGTTTTCTTCCCACAACTGGTAACAAAAAAACACCCCCATCACTGAAATGTTAAAGCGACAGCCTCCAAAATTAGAAGCGCTGCCTGACATTTTGGCATCTACTTAGAGTCGTATCTTTGTTGAAGGAGGAAATTTTAAACGCTGTTTGGGTAGAGGCCAGATCCTACTGATAGGAAAGAGACTGCTGTGACTTTATCTGGGCCTGTTTAGGACAGTGATAAATGACTGGAATATGTCTGTATGATAGTGTATATGAAACTAAAGTACGCAGGCCAGCAGTCTCTCAGGAAAGCAGATTCCACTTTCTGGCCAACAAAGATAAATAAACTCAGTGCTGTATAATTAGTGATATTGCTAAATAAAATATAAGCATGCAACCTGCAGAAGAGCAGTATTTTGAGCATAGCTGGTGGACTTAAAGGAATACTCCAGCATTTTTCAGCCGAACCTCTATCCACCACATCTGTAGTGTATGGGAGATTAACACAGACAACAATTTCAACATGTTTTCACAGGTTTTGTGGTATCCATGTGCAATTAGAGCCACAAAACTTAATTTATTTGCTCTGTAGATATTGCTGAAAGGATTAATTATACAGAGATTTATGTACAAATACCTTTGACTGAAGAATTCATAAAAACATTCTACAAAAATACATTTCGCATAAACGTTTATTTTTAACAACTGCCCATAGACTTCCATTAAAAGTGAGTTTAGACTAAATGGGCTCTTCCGTTCTTTTCTCAGTACAGAGAAACTATCGATTATTGTTCCTGCTAATCGTCCATACACAACCGATTCAGATGATAGAGATTAGGTTGAAAATGCTGGAGTATTCCTTTAAATAAGCTAGTCTAAGAGGGAGACCCAGCCGCCGCAGCAGAGATTAATGTTAAGAGATCTGTGGCCGTGCCAAGAGTTCAGACCAGCACAGAGCAGAGCTCAATGCCCAGCTGGGAACCGAGAGTGGCCACACAGGTTTAAGGTGTGTAATGGTGATGGAGAGTGTGAAACAGTGAGAGGTGTGTCCATGAAGGAATACAGTAAAATATACTGTGTGTGTGTCTCACCTGCACATGATCTCGTGCGTCAACAGCACTCGGCACATCTCCGGATTCTTGTCTTGACCTTCATAAATAATCGCCTGTGGGGAGTAAGAGAAAACATTGTTCAGTAAATACAGACAAATCACTTTTCTCACCTTTGGTATGGATACAGTGCTTGTAAATATGCAGAAAGATTATGACTAATGCCTGGGGTTAAGAGATTGAACAATGGGAAGAATTGCGCTTATACTGGCACCATTTCACTGAAACCAAAACATTACATGAAACATCACACTGAGCACAAAACCACATATCTCCACACTCTCTTTCTCTCTCTCTCACACCCACACACGCTCCTCTCTGAAGCTTAATGTGAACCTTATTCCATCTGGCAAAAAGCTTTCACCAAATGACCGCATGTGTCATGGGAATGATCCGGAGCATTCCAGCATCCCTGGCTCGGGACGCGCTATTCTCCCCGCTGTGTGCGCAGAATTACAGAGGCCTCGCTTTATTACAACCAATCAATTCATCGCAGCGGCCCAGTGCATTGTGGGAAGGTCAGAGTTTTGGAACAGTATGCAGGGAGGTCCGTTTCTGGTCTTGCCAGGTTCTCAGTGGCCCAATTAATGCCCACTTTACCACGGCTGTGGAAAATTGCTTCAGTGCGCAGCCGGCTAAAAGGATGTCCACCCATGGTATGCTTCGGCTTTAATAATTCATTTTGAGCCATATCAAACATCTTAACACTTAAACTCGTAATCAGCATGAATTCATGTGGTTGTACGCAGTCTATTGCGGACATTTAAAAATACAATTCAGGGGGATGGTGAGTTCAAATGAAGGGGGCACGGAGGGCATATGAGCCAGTTAGTTAGCCAGTGACATAGCATAATTACATTTTAAGGCAGTAATGCTGGCTATTGTACCTGTTTTTTTAAATAAAGTTCACAGATCTTGTTGTCGTATTTGATTAGCTTTTTCTGAAGATTAAAACCGTTAAACACATTGCCTTACTGTATGAAAAACATGCATTTGTATATAACCGCCTCTTCAGGCTTGATCTTAACTTGTTGTTTTGACATGAAAGACTCACAATGTACTCGGTGAAAACTTGGGGTTGCAAAAGGATGCAATTAAAATGTTAACAGACGTCCTAGGTTATATTATTACATTGATCAAAGGGTTATAGAAAAATGGATGGCAGTTTTACAATGGGCATTATTTTTGTAAAAATGTTTTAACAAAATGTTTTAATATGGATTAGTATGCTTGGTATTGAGCATTAATTGAGGTCGTTTTCACAAGAAGATATTTGGGAAACAAACTGCTGGCAATGATTTTCTATCATGCTATCCCTGTTAATTAAAATAAGGTTCTGAAAGTTGAAAGCGCTTGGCGATTTGATGGCTGGGCTGCACAGACTACTATCATAGCAACCACTCTACAGAAGCATCTAGGCAGACAGGAAAATACGCTGGAATATTGTCAAATAATATTGAATTATAAACATGGAGGATGTTGATCTGCTTCAGCCCAAAAATGTTGGAGCACTACACCCTGCTCGTGTCATGATCCATGTTAGAGAGAGAGAAACCCAGGTGAAGATCACTCTTTCGCTGTGTGTGTGTGTGAGTCTGACAGATTGTTGCTGGAATTTCTCTAAATTCACCTAGTATGAATTTGCTGAGTGAAAAAGATTGAATGTGTATCTGCATGTGCATTTAAGTGTTATCGTGTGTGTGTGTGTGTGTGTTTGTGTGTGTGGTGAGCAGTTGGGCTGCCAGACTGGAGCATAGCAAGCCATCTGGCCAAGTCAACACTTCATCCAAAAAAACCTCAGCTTTGTTTCCACCCTTCTATTTCCACACAACATGTCCTCCACAGCCATGAATCACTTACCCTAGCCCAAACATTCATACAAACACACACACTCACACACTGCGGCACATTACCAGAATCCACAGAGACACACAAGCACGCCCAAACATACTCACACGCATACACGCGCAACCGAAAGCCGTTAACGAGAAACGGTTCCTGTCACAACTGCACAAGCCTTTTTTCAATTAATCACAAAGCTTTGTTTGAAAACAAAAATAAAACAAGCTGCAAATTTCTTTAATCTTCCAAATGAAATTTTATACATTTATTTTTTTCAGGTACCATCTCTATGGCTGTAGAACACCACTGATCAGGAGCATGGCGTTTGTTTGGTTTCTCCATTGTAAAAATGAGGGTCAAGGTCCTCTAAAAGTGTGGTAGCATGCATCACTGTCTGAGCCCAGAGCTGGGACCCTCAGGCTCTCTCAGAGAAAGAGAGGCAGTGAAAGAGAGAACGTAGGGCAGGCCATACAGATACGTCCTCTACCCTGCCACACATTCATTTGATATGTAAGGGCCATCATTTATAACACAAAATGCATCTAGCAGACTCTGAATAACACTACCTAGTGCATAGTGCCAGGAATAGGTCCAAAAAATAGTTTGTCACTTTTTCCTCCAACGTCCAGCTTAGGCCACCAAAACAAGGACTGTGTAACCCTCTGAAGGTGCACCTTCTCAAATCTTTTACTGGCATCATCTCTAACAGCTGAGTGTCTATAAATCAGCCCTAGAAAAAATGTTACAGCAATTTGTTAACGCATATAGCAGAACCAGGGTGATCTGCTTGTTTACTTATTTATTTATTTAGGCCTTTTTTGCTCATAAACTTTAAGCTAGTGGTAAATGAGTAGTAACCCCCTCTTTGCCCCCCACACAGAATTTTTCATCATGCTGTGAATTATCCTTAATTACCCAGTTCTTTGGAGACCCATAAATGCGTATGTCTAAATATTTGCACGTGAGTGGTATTAGGTCTTTACGTGGCCTCAGACTAAGTGAGGGTGCGGGGGTAGCTCCTGATTGCAGGAAATGTCTAATACAGGAGATTTGTGTCACTTGGTTGCATATTTGTTGACTTTGTGGAATTGTTTCTGGTATCTGAACTCAACTGCATCACACTTGAAATTGCTAATGAATGGAAACACAAAGGCGAACCTGCTCTACACGTGAAAAACAAGATGAGTAAATCTCAGAGAAATTTCTGCATAGTGAGAGCACTTTAAACTTTCCTCCTCACACACCCTTACTTAGAGCTCTGGCTGTAGACCGGCTCTGAACACACACACACACACACACACACATCCACGAGCAACAGGGGAGTTGGAGTGTACCTGCCAGCTCCGGCCCGGAGCTGTGTGAACAAAGAGCTCCTTAAGGAAGGCCAGGGAAAGCATGAAACATGCATGCTCTTCGCCAAGGCTTCTGTGAAGCTTTCATTAGGCCTTGATGCAGCTTTTAATACATATTTCATTTTGCGCAAGCCGCGCTTCATGTCTCGTTCACAGCCCGCCTCCGCTACCTTGAAGTGACTACTGTATCTGAGGCATGTAAACAATTCTGTAGAAATACCTAAAAACACATTTCCCTCTTTGTTAGCGTCAGCGGCAAACATGTCAAGTGCAGTGTGTGACTGCATGTGTGTGTGGGTGATTCGCCTTTGTTCTGTGGCTCAGCTGTTGTGAAGCAATGAGAGACACACAGAGAGGGAAAGAGAGTGAGAGAGAGAGAAAATGGGGAGACACTTTTCTACTTTGTTTAGAAGATACGTGTCAGACTTAAGCATTGATCACAGATATGTCTTGTAAGCCTGACACTTTTCTCCATTCCTCTCCTCTTTCCCACCATCTCACCCACACACACACACACACACACACACACACACACACACACAGCTCTTAAATTTGCTGCTATTATTTTGTTACTTTTCTGCACAACCTGTCCAATCAGCAGTAAGATTTAT
>JAOUQW010000047.1:12122-24086 GCA_028565825.1 Olivaichthys viedmensis | reverse complement strand
CGAACAGAAGAGAGATTCATACCACAGTGGATCAAAACAACAGTGAAACATGCTGCTGGATTTTCAATGTGCTCTCAGACTTTTGGACCCCAAAGTATGTTTAACAGATATGGCCACTCCCACTTAAAAGTCTGCAATTAGCACTTACGTCCCTTATTAGTAAATAATAGTGTTGAGACTTTTGGCACTGCTTGGTGGTTGTATCCTGTTTTGCCAAATGACGGAGATCCCGATCTAGACCCTAATGTGCTAGATCCTAGTCTACTAAGCGCTCAAAGTCCATTCTTCACTCCTTAAAGTCGTAGGAGCCATTGGTGGGTCCAGACTTGCGTTCCTAACTCTTGTAACTACCAAACCTTTCTTATTAGTTTCACTGTAGTTACTGAATAATATGCCTTAAGATGAATAACATAATAATAAGCTGAGACTTTAAGGGGTAACGAACAAACTTGTGGATTTTACTGCTTGCAGATGTTCTTATTTGTTATTATCTCTCTATGTTTGGGTATATATCCAAATAAGCCCCTCTATTTCTCTACAAGACCATTGTTATATTTCAAATATCTTCATATGAGATCAAATATCACTGTGGCTAGCTAGCAGCTAGGCTAACACTCAGTGCTTGTGACCTTGATGGTGTTGTTTTGGGGCCTTGGGGAGGATTGGGAGGAAATGAATGAGCTAATCCAGAGATTAAGGCCTCTGTCTTGACACGTTAGGCACTGTGGCTGCTTTTGGCAGTCGACTGTGTCCTACTTTCTGCGGTGGATAAATAAATATCAATACCTTCTCATCTGGAACTGATGGACGATGTGAAGCATTTTGGTTCACCTTCAAGTTTTTTTTTATTTCCAGCTCATTAATCCTTGATCCACACTTGATGTGAATGATGCTGTATCTGGGTCTCAGGCCTAAAATTTAAAGGAGCTGCTGAATATTTTAGCACCTGCATTACTGAGCCTACGCCTACACTGGAAACACACAGCTGTCCTGCCTTTCTCTGTCTGTTCCCTTACAAGCACAGCATGGAAATGGAGTTGGAGGCGTCATCATCGTTGCTGTGCTGGTGATGAGTTCTGGTTTGCATTTATAAACCAGGACCACCAGACACGCATGAGCCGTGGGGGCTCGCTTACTGACTAGCGCAATGCTTTTATGAATCAAACTCGTAACACCGAAGCCGAGCTTGAGCAAAGAGCGTAATTGCATGCAACCATAATTGATTCATCTCGTTGGCTAATTTCCTTTCTGGGGATTTAAAATGCTGATAGACAGGCGGCGCATTATATATGACCTAGATTCACGCTTCATAGAAAGTACAGCAGAGTTTGTCAAGGATTAGCTCTGAAAACTCAATCAGTGCTCAATAAATAAATCAAATAAAAAAATATATATTGGTGCAGCACAGAATCTCTGTTTAGCTACAAAACTGAACTTACAATTTATAGATATTGGTATATTGTAGCAAATGTGGCGCTTTATATAAGACTCTTTTATACTTGTGGTTCTGTGGTGGTGAAACAAAATGCCCAGCTTCATTTATCACCTTGCAACTTTCAAGGAAACGCCTGAAGATGCGGCTCTTTTGCGATCATGAACATTGTATATGTGTATCCATCTAGATGTGTTCTGCTCAACCTGATCTCATGAGAAATTCGAACGAGTGAGGCAGTGTGTTTGGATTTCGTTTAATTTCATACCAATGAAGTCATGAGAAGCGAATGCTAACCTCGCTCCTAACGCCTAACCTTAACTTTCGTAACTTTTTATACGACTTGAGTGATGCGAATTGTGAGACCATGTTGATTCTCCTTTGCCATACTGTTGCCTTTTGAGGTAACCCCGTGATCTTCATCTTACATTTTACTATTTTTTGGTTTTCTTACTATTGCATACTAAGGTCAATGATTTTTCTTTTAGTCGTTCATCTCACGGAATAGATCCACTTTCATTTTAACCAACATTTTCAATTCAATTTGATTTGTATAGAGCTTTTACCAATAGACTTTTTCACAAAGCAGCTTCACAGAGAGATTTCAATCCATACCGACAAAACACGTGGTTGTCCGACCTTTACATGTGAAATGTGATGTGTGATACTTTTCCATGTTATTTTTACGTTTGTATATAATTCCATGTGAATATGTGAAAATCAAAAATCACACATCATCTCACATGTGAAAGTCTGAAAACCATATGTGTTTTTTTTTTCGTAAGGGACCGCCCTGCATCACTATTTTACGCTCAGCGTCTATTTTTTTCCATTCGCGAGAGTGAAGTGTAAACCTTATATGAATCTATTTAAATCACACACTTCCACTTTTTTTATATATTATTTGTATAGAGCATGTCAGAGGCGACAGTGGCGAGCAAAAACTCCCTGAGACTACATAAGGAAGAAACCTTGAGAGGAACCAGACTCAAAAGGGAAACCATCCTCTTATGGGTGATTTTGATCATTACCAGGACACAGTTGTTCTACATTTTAAGTCTTCCCCCAGTGGGACAAACTGAAGAACCCTTTAAGGTGCTAGATGGAACCTTTTTGATTGTGCTGCCTGTAGTTACAGACCCAAATAAGTGTTTGTGGGATAATCAGGCTCCTTACACCATCATGGTGAACCAGAATAAACACAAATATGCTGTTTTTTAACTCTCCTGCTGTCTCATGCCACATTTTTAAGTGATGTTTCACGTTTTCTCAATAAAAAAAAAAGTGTGGATTGGACAGAAGGTAACTAGTTTACTGTTATTGCAAATTAGGCTTCTTTGACTTGCAAGATTGTATAATTTGCTGTATGGTGTGTGTGTGTTGTTTATCTGTTCTTCCTACAGATATCTTGCACTTGTTTCTGTTCAGTTGGTGGAAATTGTCTTGCAGTCATGCCGTATCACCTCCTTTGACAGCTCTGTGCTTGCATTGTGCTTTAATTGGACTTGACCTTGCTTATAAGTTACAGCAAATGAATAAATGTAGCTGCTATATGCAATATTAGCCTCTGAGATAACAGCATCACTGACTACGCTGATGATATAAAAAGCTTGTATACATAAATACCTGTTGCCAATACGAGCATGCCGTCTACACAGCTAGTCAGACGTTTTTGAACACTCTATGTTAGCATTTGTGGTTAAACTCATCATGATAACAGAAGGAAACGGTCCACACTGACATACTGGGGCTCAGTAATTCAGCCTGATATCTCCAGTTTAATGGGAAACAAACTGAATTTGTGTCACACAAAATCTTGAAGCAGCGACGCTCTAATAAGTATTTCATCCCGCTGGCGCGATGAGGTTAATTGCCATTCTGTGGATCTAATGCTTAAACTGTAATAAAATATAAACTCTAGGTGTTCAAAGCTTTTGGCTGGCAGTGTAGTATATCATACACATGGAGATTTCAACAAATCAAGTATCAAAAAATATTAAAAGGAGTTGGCAGTAGTTCTGTGAAAATGCACATGTTAACATGGATAATCAGATGTGAAATCTATAGTAGCATCCACAAATTGCATGGTGTTATGTAAATAATGCTGATAAGGGAAAGACTAGCCTTCATTCCTCATTAGTTGAAGTGCTGCATTGCTTATAGCTGGATTTACTCCATATGCTCCTTTTAAGTGGAAATCAAAGCGTGATAAGCTGCTGTCGTTCATCATCACGATGTTTGGCAGCATTGAGGAATTCAGCCTTGTGATTTTGCATAGAGGCCGTGTGTGTGTGTGTGTGTTGTGACGTAGTGTGTCGTGGCTGTGAGGAGCTCTGCTGGAGTTCAATTCCCTGCAATTACGAGCACAAAAGCTAAAGTCTAGCCTTTATTCAGATCAAAGAGCAACTGTTTGCCCGTCTCGCTTCAGAGCAACACTTAACCTATCGCCGTATTAAAAGCAATTGCAATTACATTACAGGGGCGATTTACAAAACCTACAAACGCTGTTCATTCACAAACATAGTTTTCTACATTTTTCCTGAATTAACATTTCAAAAAGCTCCTTATTCATAAATCGCATCGAAAAAGTGCAAGATTTTTGATATACAAAGATCGCATGAAAACAGTTCTGAGACTTCTTCTATTACACACAGCACTATGGAGGCAGTGAGGTGTGTACAAAGTAGAACTATTAACCGATAAACCTTATTCCAGTGTTGAGAAAAGTGTGCTCAAAAACAGATGCCTGTCTTTCCTCTTGTCTGGGTAAAAATGGACACCATAAAGAAGAGCAATGTGTGATATGTGCACATCAATATTTGTGTGAAATATGGTAGAAGTGGAACAGAAATGTTACGAACTGCCTGTGGTGATGATTGCTTGGGTAAGGCTGTTGTTTGTCATTGGATAAGTTTCAGAGATGGCTGAGAATAAGTCAAAGAGAAAAACAAAACAA
The DNA here is from genome assembly GCA_028565825.1 of Olivaichthys viedmensis. NCBI lineage: Eukaryota > Metazoa > Chordata > Actinopteri > Siluriformes > Diplomystidae > Olivaichthys > Olivaichthys viedmensis. The sequence continues at coordinate 19,698 of JAOUQW010000047.1, read as the reverse complement.
AAATAAGCTGATAAGAATATAAATCTGATGAAACTCGCACAAGTCATAATGTGAGGGCCGTCTTCTAGCTTTGCCTCTAAAAGCGGCAGGAACATAGTAACAAATGCATATGAGCTGGGAGAAGGGACCATGACATAATAATGATGTATGTAGGTTATATGATTCTCTAGGTGCTTTGTATTGCTGCGCTTTCGACTGAGCGTCTGCTAAATGACTAAATTAGCCTTGGGACGAAGCCAACGGACTTGAATGCTAAAGAATGCAGGAACGAGAAAAATAAGAACATTGCGAGGGAAAAAAAGGCAGAGAAAAAACAGTCAAAAGCTGAAAAATTATCTACTTTCATGGGATGTATGTTAAGTGTGTAACTTGGAAAATGCCTGATCTGGGTCATTTTCTGCAATATTGATTTCTGCAAGCAGGATCTTATTTTAAAATGTTTGGTAACAGTTTACTTAGGGGTGGTATTGATGAGGCTACGTGACACCCACATAAACCCTTACATAAACCTACATAAACATTTATAAAGGCCTATTTCAACAAGTATCAGTCATAAAAACTGCTGCCAGCCCAGAAAGTGTCATAACACAACTTTATGGCAACAAAAATCAGTCATTAGACTCAGTTGTTACGTCAACTTGACATTAAAATTGACAAACCGTCTTTCTGACAGCTGACGCATGTTGGAATAAGCTTTTATATACAGTATGTTTATATAGGTATCATGCCACCTTATGAACATCCCCCTTGTTTAATTATAATCATCAATTTTAAAATAAATCCTAGTCTCAGAATTTTTTTATTGACTTAGTGTCTCATTGTCTGCACAAGCTTAAAATCAGTGAGACAGTTTGTGTATCTGGTCATGTGACCTTTTTAGAGAGAAAGCAGACAAATATTCAAAAGTAGCAGTTTAGGAGCGTTATGAACATGACATTACATTTACATTTTATATATTATTAAAGACACTTGTATAGTTTTAAAAATATGTATTTCTGTAGAGATCCCACAGTTGTGTGGTAAACTGTTGTATGAAACAAATAAATAGGAATTAAGAATAAGATGTGAATCTCCTCCAGCCAATCTCCAATCTACTCCCAGATTATTGAAGACATTAAGTAGAAAACAATGGGTCTTTTGATGGCTCTGTTGAAACTGTGCAGTGTGGGTGAAACTTGCCACTCTGTGTGTGAGCGCTGCTCACATCTGATGGATATACAACACACTTTCCTTAAAAATTCAACCAGGGCAGCAAATCTAGACCTAAGAAGGCAAGTTTAAGTGATATTTATGTGATGTGTTCACAACTTTCTCCATTGTAAGGTTGACATTGACATAGTGTAACGTGTGAGTTGTAGAGGAAGGACACAAGTGCGTGAGCTCAGGTGAGTAGATTATTAGATGGGCAAATCCAGAAATCATGGTCAAAGTCAGTAGCATTGTTCGGTACACAGGCAGGCAAAAACAAATACCATCCATTTTCATAAACGTTATAATCAGACAAGGCTCAAAACCAGGGAATACAAATGAACAAATAAACAAAGGAACACGGCACTTGGGAGACTAGGAACAGGACCGTAAGGCTCAGAACTGATGCGGGGGGGAAAACACGACAATACTTCGCCATGAGACAGTGAAACAGGAGGGTTTAAATATACAAACTAATCAAGGGGGTTACACGAAACAGGTGAACAATCAGGGTAATAAACCAATGACTGGACAGGAGCGGAGACATGACTAAAACCAAAACAAAGACACATGTTAAAACGTAAACAAAAGCACATGGCGCTCGTCGCCATGGGAACTGCAACGCCAAAGCAGGGCTAAATCGTGACTCATAGAATCACTGAAAGTAATGTTACAAATTGTGGCAGTATGCATTTGTGCAGATATGTGCTAATATATACTGTATATGATTCTCTATTCAGCATTAAACATAATATATGTATACTTAAGGTATCGTGCAAAAGTCTTGCACATGTAAAAAAAATTCTGTAAAGCGAAAATGCTTTTAAAAATAATGAAATTAAAAGTTCCTGAATATAAAAAATAATTCTATAAAGAGCAGTAAACAGTAAAAAACTAAAATCAGTGTGTTGGTGTGAGCAGGCTTTGGCTTTAAAACTGCACCAATTCTCTTAGGCACACTGTCGTGCAGCTTTATAAGGAAATCAGCTGGTAGGTTGTTCCAAGAATCTTGGAGAACTTGCCACAGTTCTTCTGCAGAACTTTGGCTCTCACTTGCTTCTGTCTCTGCAGGTAAAATCCCAGAACAGCCTTGATTCTGTTTTTATCTAAAAAGTGCTCTAGTACTGAATATCTTACTTTCTTTAATGACAGAAACATCTCTGTAACATGAAAATAAATGTTTGGAAATCTAAAATTTGCTCTTTTCTTATGACACACTAATGCAGAAGACATGAAAATAATTGATATAAAATAATTATGGTGCCTAAGATTTGTACAATACTGTTTTATACAGTTAAATTGTCCCCATTTAACTCTTCAAAAAGTAAAGCTCAATTCATCAAACAGATAGTCAGCTTAAACAATAATAACAAGGAGCTGCTCAACAATCATGTTTTTTAATTTCTACACAATTCTGTGATCCATGAAATACTGCATGTCTGAATATTTCACCACATTATCCTTCATATTTCAGCTACCTGATACAGTAAATATCGCAAAAGACCCAGATGTATGAGACGATGTCAATCTCGCACATCATTACAGAATCAGCGTCATTCTGCTGCCCAGATCGGTGTTGATGGATCATCATGGAAACATGCGAAAAGGATCATTGAGAGTCCTGTTTCTGATGCACTGCCTCTAATATTTTAATATATTTAATAGTATTTAATAATTCATCGCGAACTTGCTGTTCTCGGCGAGGCCCTGTGCCACGCTGGAGCTGAATAATGCACCATGTACCTGCTGAAACATTTTACACACAGCCTGTGTAACGTGGATACAGAAATACTGTACGAAGGCAGGGATACATGTACAGGCGGATTAGCTTTGTGACTCTGGGCTCGTTTTAGGGTGTGTGTATATATATGTGTGTGTGTGTGTGTGTGTGTGTGTGTGTGTGTCCCTGTCGGCCAGGCAAACATGTCCCTCCTTGAGCTAGCCGACATGATGAGTCTAGATGATGACATCATGGCGGTACAGGCGTGATTAATTCCCCAGGACGCCATCCATTACGGGCCTCTCATTCTTCTCTCTCTGTCCTCAGGAGCACTCCTTCACTGTCTGTCTCTCACGCTCTATATTTCTTCTACCTCACTCACACACTCTCCCCCTCGACCTCTCTTTCCGTCTCTGGAGATCAGCTCAAGTTTCCTGAGCCAAAAGGCATCATATGGCCTTCATTTCTTGAAATCCTGCGTCATTCCGGCTGTTCTCTGTACCGCTAAAGTAAAAAAAAAAAAGAAATGCCTTCAGGCAATGGGCAAGATACCAGATGTCATTATCATTGTGTTTACATGCAGAGATTTATCTATACAAAAAATAATAATCAGAAAAATGTAAAAGCTAAAAAGAAAAGGCAAAAATCAACATTGTTTTTAAATAAAAGAAAGAAAGAAGTCAAAGTTTCTGATTTAAAAAAGTGTAAAAGACAAACTTTTGAACTGAATTTTTTTCTTACTAGTAATATCTTAACATACACTATTTGGCCATTTTTAAGGAACATTGCAAAACATAACTCGCACTATAATGTCTTGTTGGTATAAATGTATTCGTCTTCTTCATTTTGTCCTAAGGGGATGCAAATGTTTGCACTCGACTGTATATTTACCCAAAACTCAGCAATCTGATAAAAAAATAAAATAAATCAATTTATATGCACGTTACATGGAATCCAAACTAAAGTTATGCATATGCAAGGAGCAGCATTTGGTGTCAAAGTTACCATAACAACGAGAAGCATGTGAGTCCCGTCTGAGTGTAACACATTTGTGTCCTGCACCACTCTGCTTTGAAATATTAGTTAGAGGCCCATCGCACACCTGTCCAACCTCATAATCAACTTTAAACCTGTTGAAATGTGTAACTTTGTTTTTTCATAGACCATTTTTTTTAGGGGCAGTGGTGGATCAGTGGTTAGGGCACTGGACCTACTGATCAGAAGGTCGTGGGTTCAAGCCTCAGCTCCACCAAGCTGCCACTGTTGGGCCCTTGAGCAAGGCCGTTAACCCTCCCTGCTCCAGGGGCGCTGTATCATGGCTGACCCTGCGCTCTGACCTCAGCTTACCAACATACTGGGATATGCGAAGAATCAATTTCACTGTACTGTACTTTATATGTGACAATAAAGGAGCTTTCTATTCTATATAGCTGAAATGTCCTCCTTTGCCACCACATGTCATATGCCTTACAGACATGTTTTCAGTCAGACACATGAAGGCGTGGCATACCATACTATGTGTTATATTGAGTGAATCGACTGAAAGGGAACAGGCCTGTATTGGCTAAAAAGGTCCCATCGTCTCTAGATCAAGGGTTCTCAACTCCAGCCCTGAGGACACATTGCCCCCCCAAGTTTATTTTCCGTGCTGCTGATGCACCTGATCTAACTGATTAGCTAATTATCAATCCCTTTATGAGTTGCATCAGTTATGTACGTAAAACTTCGAACTGTCTAGGGCAATGGGCCTCCAGGAAGTGTTGTGTTGATATGAGACTAACCTGGTCACTCCCTCTCTTCACTGTGTGTATGGGACAGTTCAGTGGTAACGTAAGGGCGTGTGTTCTGTGTGTGTGTGTGTGTGTGTGTGTAGCGGGAAAGCCAGGTGTGCAATGGCGTTGAAGAAGCGCATCAAGGCCGTGCTGAACGTGAGCCTGCGAGTGCCCAGTATCATGCTGCTGGAGGTGCTGTACCGCTGGGACGTGAGTTCCTTCTTCCAGAAGATCCAGAGGAGCAGCCTGAACAACAACCCCCTCTTCCAGTACAAGTACCTGGCCCTTTACCTGCACTACGTGGGTGAGTCCTGTTTCATGCACTTATTTGGGCTAAGGAGAGTTACTGCACTGCACTGCATAATAATAATAATGATTTATATAGCACCGTTCATAAATGGAATGCAGATAAAGTGCTTTACATAGTATTAAAAAAGACAGTATAATAAAATAGAACAAACAGTGAGAGCGAGAGAAACTGTCACAGAGAGACATAGTGACAGTGACCCAGACAGTGAAAAAGAGAGTTCAGTTAAAAATACATATAAAAAGTACACATAAAACAATTCCTAGAGATAAAAATAAAGGAATATAATTAAAATAGTAAATATAGTCAATATATACAGTAATTATTAGTATCTTGTACTTGCTAATAGAGGGTTCATGACACATTTTTATTTATTGCAAAGAGTTCCAGAAATCTGGAGCACAAAAACAAAGTTACTGTATAGTTGCTGATCTGATTAAACATCTGATTAAATTGAAGTTTGTAAAAATTAGCTGATGAATGGACCTATGTGTGTTGGAGTAAAGAACTTGTGCAGTACCATAGCCCTCAGATTGCTCAGCCGTGTTATTTAGGTGTACTTGGCATCAGCAGTGATTTGCTGGGATTCCCTTCTAAAGAACGTTTTGTATTCATTCAGGTCCTGCTGCTTGGCCTATGCTGCCATTTCTCTCTCCTTATTGGGTGTCCATGCACGAGTAAGGATCGTAGAATAGAGCATGGTCCGTTTTAAATTCTATCCAGGAATATCCAAGAATATCTGAACACCAATGTTGGTAGAGATTTATTTTTTTTAAACTAGAGAATACTGAATGATCAAGGTCAACAGACTGGCAGTCGGTCTATCAAGTTACCACTCTCTCTGATGAATGTGACTGATCTCTCTCAGGCTGTGTGGATAATGGAGGTGCAGATGCAGACAAAGATGACTGAGCAGGAAATTAGAAAAATTTAATGGGATGGCAGAATGCCAAACTTTAAATAAGGGGGAAAATGCTTCAAATCAGGTCATGGTATCATTTTTGTATGTGATGTGATCTGTCTCTGGTTCTCTGTCTCTCTCTCACTCACTCACACAGTCTGTATGACCCTCTCGCTCTCACACTCTCTCACTTTCTGTGTTTTTTGGACATTTGTTTGTGCTGAGCGCTAGAGTGATGTGGCTAGCTCTCCCAGTCTCCTGTCCTGAGCTTTTGAAGTGCTCACTGGAACATAGCATCCAATTGCATTCAACAGCTGTGTGTGTCTGTGTGTGTGTCTGTGTGTGTGTGTGTCTGTGTGTATTTTATATATATAAAATATAGTATACATATAATATAGTGTATAATATATGTTTATAATAACCTCCAAAGAGCTACAGGCACATGTATTTAAATGCAAGCAATAGCCTTCAGTGAGCCATTCAAAATATGAAATTGATGTCAAGTCGTCTATAATTTCCAACAAGATGCGTTCAGTCACCTAATGGACTACTAACTAACTACTAGCCAGTCTCTATTTTTGCATCTTATTGGCCTTCTGCTATGAGAACAAACCCATGGGAAATTCCCTAGACCCTTAACTTATAATCATAGTACTGCAGTAAAAGTGGTTCTTTTTCTGATTGACAAAGACCGCAGGGCCAAAATTAGACTAATATTGTGACTAATAGAAATGGCCTTCTCAGACAACTGCAAGAGCCAAAGGCCCACTGCAGCAATGTTTACACGTTTAAGGCTGTTAATATCAGTGTACCCTTGGCTTTGACCCATTATATAGACAGACCAGAGGTGCTGCTTTATGGAAGGCCTCTAATGATACATTTAGAATGGGAGATAAATTGCAGCCGATGGAGGTGGAATGAAATCACGGGCAGAGGAGGACAGATAGAGACACGAAGAACATCTTTAGTCAGCGAATCCACTGGCACTCTCTGCTGCTGGTGCTTGTGTTTAATGTTAATGATTTCTGGTAGAGGCAGTTTACTCGTATTTCAGGGGTCCTTTTTATTTTCTTGAATTAATTGTTTCCTTTTGCAGCATAAATTCCTGTTTGCATTATTTGTGTGCTATGTAGGGTATGAAATGGTTTAGAACTGTTAAATGACATCAATTTCTTTTACTATATTTTTTTGGCATTGTAATTTTGTCATCAAGCAGGTTTCTCTGTTTTCCCACATCCATGTTGTCCTTTTCTTCTAATCCATTACTGTTTGTATCATGTTTTTTCTGCGTTTTGGTCTGGTTTCCATTCTCACGTTATCTACTCATTGACCACCTAACATGTTTCTTAGCCCTGTGTGTTTGTGTGTGCGGTGAGATTATGAATGACAGAAGGCAGGGCTAGGAGAGAGGGTGAGCGGTTCAGCAGTGTTAGACAGATACAGCTCTCCAATGTTGCATAACATGACCGATCAGGCAGGCATGGCAGTAGAGTAATGAAGCCCTAATCTCCTGCCTCCTGCAGCTTACAGCACACACACAGAGACACGCACACATGCATTCATTCACATTTGTTTTCATTCATGCACACATACAGACACACAGAGAGAGTGAGACATACAGTCAAGCCGGAAAGTCTGCACACCCCTTTCACCTTCTCCACGTTTCATTACATTACAGACTTATTCTA
>JAOUQW010000046.1:22350034-22373809 GCA_028565825.1 Olivaichthys viedmensis | reverse complement strand
TAATTTACACCATGTACTTAAGTAATTAGTCAGGATGTGTTTTTTTTCCCCTGGCCCCGCCTCTAACCCTAATCTTAACCTTCATAACCTTTAATATGACCAGAGTTGTGCAAATTGTTACAAATATTGAGGGGGAAAAAAAACACATCCTGACTAATTACTTAAGTACATGGTGTTGAAAACTATTTACTATGTATGTATGTGTATATCTTTATATATATAATATTTTTATGGTCAATTATATTTGGTGGTGTTACTTGATAAATGATTCCCACTGTGTCCCATCAGGATCCATTTCCTCCATCACTGTACAGAAGAAAAACGAGAGCTGGATATCCTTTATGCCGAGTCCCACTGAGCCAAGGATGGATCCAGAAAACCTGGATCTGACGTTCCTGAGCCGGAAACGTTTCTTTATCATGGGAATATCGCTCTCTATATCTGTGTGTGTGTGTGTGTGTGTGTGTGTGTGTGCGTGTGTGTGCGCGATGCAGGCCTACACCAGCGTGTCCAAGGCGTCTCTGGGTATCGCGGACCACCGAGAGCTGGGAAAGATGATGAACACGATCATCTTCCACACCAAGATGGTGGACTCTCTGGTGGAGATGCTGGTGGAGACGTCGGACCTGTCCATTTTCTGGTAAAGTCGAAACGCCTCCTTTATTATAACGTCCCACGTCTCTGCAGCTGTTGCCCGGGGCAACGGTGTGTGGCCTTGTGTTTTTGGTTGTTTTTTCTTCCTTTTCTCTTTTTCTACTCGTTCTCTTTTCTTTGTCTGCCTTTTTCTTTTTTCTTTTCTATTTCTTTTCTCTTCTGCTCTCTCTTTAATGTTCTTTTATCCTTCCCATCTGTCTGTCTTTCCTCAACACCACTCTTTTTGATTTATTTCTTTTTTATCTTTTCCCTCTGTCCCTTCATCTCCATGCCTTTATCTCTTGCTCTCCATCTCTCTGTCTTTCTCTCCCTCTCTGCTTTCTTTTCTACTTTTCTGTCTCGAGCTTGTTTTATTTTTCTTCTTCTTTCTTTTCTGCCTCTCCTCATCTTTCAACCTCTCTCCCTTTTTATTTTTCACTCGTCCTCTCATTTTCTTTTATACATTCCCTCTGTGCATCTCTCTCTCTCTCTTTTACCTCTTTCTCTCGCTCCTTTTCTTTTTTAGTGTTTCCACATAATTCATCTTTCCTCTGCTTTTCATCATTCTCTCTCTTTTTCTCGGTTCCCACTCCTTTTTTTTTCCTACTCTTTCCCTCTCTTTTTCTTTGATATTTTCCCTCTTCTGTCCCTTCTTCATGTCTTCATCTATTGCTTTCCATCTCTCTCTCTTTCTGTCTCCGTCGTCTTTTTTTTTCTGTCCCATTTTTCTGTCCCTTCCTCACGTCTTTCTTCCCCCTCTTTTTATCGTTTCCTTTCTTTTTCACTCGCGCTCTTATGTTGTCCTTTCTTTTTCTCTCGTTCGCTTTTTCTCTTTCTTCACCCTCTATTAATTCGCCCTCCTGTCTTTCTCCTCTCTTTTCTTCCTCCATCCTTTCTTTATATCTCTCTCCTATCTCTTCATATCTTTTCTACCCCTTTCTCGTCTTTTCTTTTCTCTTGCTGTCTGTATTAACTTTTTTTTCTTTTATTTTTACTCTTCCTCTCTTCCCCCCCCTCTACAGCTTCTACAGCCGGGCGTTTGAGAAGATGTTCCAGCAGTGTTTGGAGTTGCCGTCTCAGTCGCGTTACTCCATCTGCTTCCCTCTGCTCTGCACCCACTTCATGAGCTGCACCCACGAGCTCTGTCCCGAAGAGGTGACACACACACACACGCGCACACACACACACACACACACACATACACACGTACAGGAACATGGCCTGAAATCTCTCTATCAGACACACACAGGCTCTGTTAGGTCTGTGGAACAAGACGTACTTGACATGTTCACAGTAAACCCTTGATTTGTCGATCATGGCCCACAGTGCCGTGGTTACGATCAACTAATCACACACCGGGGAGCTGTTTACCCCCCCCCCACACACACACACTTCCCTGGTTGAATCCCCACCTTGTTTTTTGATAATCGCGCCCCCTGTGTGGCAGTGATTGGCTATAAATAAACAATGGCTCGGCCTTAATGATGATTTGAGGCCCATTTATTGATTAATAAGTCACACGGTCCTGGTGCTGTGTCTGAGCACGTCTTGATTTGGCCTACTGACGGGCATCTCTGGCTCAACAAGGGCGGAGCTTCAGGTTAACTTCTTCAACCAATCGCAGACTTTATCATGCAACATCATCACTAGTTTTTCTTTTCGTTTCCTCAGCTAGACGCAGTTCTATAAAGCATAAAGTAATGGTTTTAATTACAGTGTTATAGCTGTAGCAAAGTTATAATAAGTAAATGAACTATTATATTGTGTAATTAAAATCAATAGGAAGGTTATAATAGTCAGACTAATTATTATATTGTGTGATTTATAGTATTTTATGATCAAGTTTGCGATTGGCTGATCGCATCTAATATAAGCTCCGCCCTTGTTGACCAGTGACTCCTGTCACTCAGCAAAACCAGGGTGTGCTTGTATCTAAGCCATGATGGTCTCACCCATGATATGTAATTGACTTGTAGTAGGATTTATTCTCCAGCCTGTTTAAATCTAATGCAGCTGCTAGTTCCTGAGCCCGGGAGGGTCAGAGGTCATCGGTGTAGCTCCTCCATGGACATTACTACTAAAACAGGCCCTTTATTGTGTGACTGCCATGAAACCCATAATCATGTTTTCACTGGATTTAATGAGCACATTTACATCCGGGGGGCAAAAATAATCAATAGTGAATTATTCAGACACTAAAACATTAGTGTTTTATTTACTCAGAACTCGTTTGCTTAATTGGTAGACACAAGCAAAACAGTCTGTCAAACACACAGGCACATGCACGGCTAATTAACTTAATATGGCTGTAAGTGCCGTGGTAATGCTGTTTGCTCAGACTGCTGCGTGTGTGTGTGTGTGTGTGTGTGTGTGTGTGTGTGTGTATGTGAAGGAGGCTGTGTTCTCCGTAAAGAGGTATTTTATGTGTCTCCCAATGTTCCCTCGGTGAATATAGTCAGTGTGGAGGAAATTAGCTTCTTTCTCTCTTTTCCAATAGAGTCGAACAGTGACCGCCCAGTTTCTTTCCCATTCAACACATTAATAGACATTTTGGAGAATTCAGAAATTAGGAATGTGAAGGCCTCAAAGTCAAGGTCCTTATTTCATTCGACCCATGTAAACTTACGGAAAAATAATATAGAACTGGCTTCTAGTATGCTACTACCCAGCATATTTACATTAGAGCTGTGTTAGTGCAATATAATGATTCACTGCAAATCCCGAAACGCATCACTAGCTAGCCCGAGTGGTCAAAGGGTATAAAATCCCTTACGTTGGTTTCCCCATAGACTTGTATTCAACATGAGCATTTTCTGACAAGCAGGACCTTGGTCTAATGTTCTGTTACAGTAATTCTCTCTAGTAATCATTTGCTTTGTGGTGGCACGTAAAGCATCAAAAAAAGCATTTCAATGCTTTTACATCGTTGGTCATGCACACTTGCAGTAGCGATCAATTTGAAGATGGTGCCATCAGTCAGGTTTTGTTAGCACATCCAGCATTTCCAGCGTGGTGAGTCACATGATTGGCTCAGGACGTAAACCCCCATGAACCGAAGATGGCAACGCCCAAAAACCATACTTCCTCATGGACAGTGCCAGTAAGCAGAGCCCACTGAAATATATAACGACTCTCTCCAGTATAATATCTCCATGATACAGACTTGACATAACGATAACCAGAAAACTAAAGGACAGACTTGGTTCAAAACCGGAGAACACTATAAACTAAGAATGGAGGGAAGCGTGCAGTACAGAGTTGGGTGGACCTGACACTGATTTGGAAGCCAATCTGACTCTTGCTCAGGACATTGTGTTCGGTAAGAAAGGTCAAATTCCTGGCATTTAAAGTGCTACTGAATACCTTCCCCAGATTACTGCCCACACAAACACCTGTGAAATTGTTCAGGTTCAGTCTGTCTCCAATCTTCGGGATTGGTGATATATAATCTTAGCTCCAGGTGTCAGGAGAACAGCATGAGCTCAGGATGAGGTTAAATGACTCGAGCAGCATCGGCTGCAGTTCAGCTATGCTGTTTTTTAACAACGATGCCGTCAGGGCCACAAGCTGTCTTTGGACGAACTGAGTCAAACACTCAAATCTTTCAAATCCGTGTGATTGCCTGATCGAGTGGGTTTTGATTATCCTTGAAAGTTTATCCAGATAGTTGCCGTTTCTGTCTGATTATGTTGGAATTGGAATTTAGAGGAATCATTTGATGAAGATTTCATCATTTTGCTTGAGTAAGTCTTCCAAGTTATTACACTTCTTCCAGAACTGATTTTGCTCAGTGGAATCTAGCTTGATTTCTCTGAAGGTTTAGTTTAGACTCACACTGAGAGTAATATTGCATTAGGTTTTTCACTGTATTTCTTCAAGTTTTGATCTTCTGGTTGGTGGGGCTTTTGAGTTGATAATTTTCTTTGTTTCTTAGTTCTTTTCTGATAGATTTATACTGTGTGTCAACCCTGCTGTTCACTTCTGTTGTCCATCATTTGACGGAGAAACTGGATTTCAGAAAATCACAATTTCAACATGGAACCAAACTAAAAAGATCAGGTCTTAACCTCTAAATCCCCACAGTCCCTCCTGAATCCCCCCCACAGTCCCTCCTGAATCCCCTCAATCCCCACAGTCCCTCTGAATCCCCACAATCCCCACAGTCCCTCCTGGAATCCCCACAGTCCCTCCTGAATCCCCACACTCCCTCCTGGAATCCCCACAGTCTGTTGCAAACTGCTTAATTGCTGCTTGCAGCTGTATTTATTTTAATTTTTTGTCTTTTTATTTATTATTTTATTTTATTTTTTTCAGCCATGGTTGCTGCTTTTTGAAAGATGCTGTTGGTATCCTTGGCAGCAAGATCAATAGCGGTCATGTTTTTCTCCAAACCAGTGTTCATAAAGTTATTCATTGTGTTCGTTAGAATGTAATGAATTGAATTTAGTACCCGTGGAGTGTGTCCAGCTTACTGGGCTTTGTTGGAATGTTTTTATATAGTTTGACGTAGTTTGGCAGTAGTCTAATAGGGGGAGGTTGCTGCCTGACAGTGAATATGCCGATGGAAGCGGGGTCCACGTCAGTGACTGTATAGCCATCGTCAACTACACTCGTTTCAACAGCTGAGCTGTATATTCTGTATATGCTTGTGGACTGTTCAATTCAGACCACAGGTTTTCAACAGGGTTTAAAGGCCATTGCAGGATATTGATTTTGTGTTGATTTGGATGCATATTTGGGGTCATTATCTTGTTGAAAGATGCATTTATGGCCAAGTCTTAACCTCCTGGCAGAGGCAACCATGTTATTTCAGGTTTGGGCTGAAATATCCTGGTATTTGGAAGAATTCATGTTGCCATCAATCCTGGATCACTAGCTGCACTAGTAAAACAGCCTCAAAACAGTCCTCCCTCTCTTATTTTTCTTCTCCCTTCTTCTCCCTTGCTGTCTTTATCACTTTTATTTACCTTTCTATCTTCCTCCTGTCGTCTTTACCTTGTCTCCCTAGATTTCTCTGCCTTCTGTTTTTTTCTTTTTTTTTCTTTTTACATTTCTCTTTTTTTCTCCCACATCAACTAGTACTCTTATTCTTTATTTTCTTCTTTCTCTCTGACCTGTTATGAGTGAGCAGGAAGGTTGTGTGGAAAACGAATACTGAAATGCCAGATTTATTCCGTCTCTAATTGAAGCGTACGCTGGCGCGGTTACCAGCGCTCCCTCGGGCCGAACGTTCCTCAACAACACACAAAGCACAACAGCTTCCTGTTCCCCCGGCTGCACTCGGCATTGGCCAGTCTGCCTCCATCACCCGATCTGATCTGGTAAACAGGCGTGTGTTTTTCCTCCGAAAACAGCGCTTAAATGAGCGTGTAAATGCATGTTCACGCAGGCCGTGTGATTGGTGCGGCAGGACCGGGCCGGCCGAGTCGTCCCAGAGCCCTTGGAGGAATAGAAGAGATTTATGGAGGGATAGGTGGCTTAGGTTTCCCTTGTTCAAACATGAAACTCCCTCTCTCAGCAGCTCTGAAATGTGCCTCTTCCTATGGCCACTTCACTCTGCTTTGGACAGCTGCAGCCTTTGTTTCTGTTGGAAAGGCACTAGAAGTTTCCAGGAATATTTTCATCCTCCATCTTCCTTCATCCTTTCTTCTTTTTTTTCTTTCTTTTTTTTAACAAAGTGGTTTATAGTAACAGATCAGGAGCTTCAGTGAAGGTCAGAGTGGCCGTTGCTTTGGGGTGATGTGTTCTTTGCGTAACAGTTTGACAGCATTTGTGCCGTGAGTCTATTGTGGATGTCCAATCTGATACGACTTCATAAGCAGCAGCTGGAGGATGAAAGGAGACACCGAACTGAATCCTCGAGCTCTTTTGCTTTCAAGAGTATCACCTTGTCTAAAACCGCATCCTATCCACTATATAGGGCACTATTTTAGGAGTTTTGCCATTTTGTAGTCATGTCTGAGAGCATAGTGGAGAGTATCCTCATTAAATCCCATTATGCACTGCGTCCAAATGTTGTACCCTTGCAGGTACAGAATACCCATAATGCACTTTGCTGTTTGGAAAGCACTCCTTTCAATTCAGGATACTATATTTGCTTTTTAAGGTTTTCTGTCACTTTCTTTTCACCTTTCTTGCATTCTTTCTTTCTTGTGTTCTTTGTTTCGTTTTCTTTCTTGCATTCTTTCTTTCTCTCTTTGCTCATTTCCTCCTCTACATTCAAGATTCATTTCTCTTTTGCTTTAAAGACAACCGAAACTTGTTTTGAAGACCATACATTCTTATACTGAATAATAATTTGCCTTCAGTGATGTTTCCACAAAAATGTCATAAGACAAAAGTCACACAAGCGTCTACACGCAGAGAATCAGTATGAATATGCAAATTAGAAACGCCCCAACCGTAACAATCCACCTCTTCCCTGGTAAACCAGTATTGCATGACCTGTATTTGCATACTGGAACATGATTGGCTCTTATATTATATGACACAATAACACTTGCTGTCACGTTGCATGTTCAACACTAACTCAGATTTTCAGCTCCCCGTTTCTTAACAGAATGCAGAAAAACCCACTGCAGTGACCGTTTTCACACTTTGACCAGTCTGTTCATATTAATTTCCCCTTCGTAAAACGTGGAATTTGTTTTATTTCTCTTTCTCTCTCTCCCTCCCTTTTTTCTCTTTTTAAATTCACGTTCAAAATAGCTTTATCGGAATGATTGTGTGGAGCACCATGTAGGGCTTGGGAATATGACGTCACGCCGCGGTGATCGGCCATACTTGATTTTATGAGCAGTTAAAATAGACAGTGGAATATCATTTTATAATTTTTCCTGCTGCATGGAGAAAAAAAAGAGGGGCGCAATAAGACCTCTGACCTGATACAGACAAAAGGCTCGAGTTTCAGCGATGACACACAAAAAACACTTTTTGCTGCCGTTTATTTTTTCACTCCGCTGAGTTGGACATTTACTTGATGCTGCTCAGCTACTTTAAATGAGCAAATTACTTGCAAGCTTGTTAAACCATTGCTTTCTTTCTTTCTTTCTCTCTCTCCTCTCCTCTCTCTCTCTGTCTGTCTTTGGTAACATAATTTAATAATTATTTATATTTCCATAGCCGGAGAAATGTGTTTGCAACAAAAATGGCGGATTAATCCCACAATGCAATGCGGCTTGACATCGATTCCCAAGCCCTTTTGCCAAATCATAGGAAATTCAGTGTCACAGATTGATAGAGCTGAACATATTCAGGTATATACTCTTGTGAATGTAGCCTCAGTCTTGTTGCGTCTCCTCAGTGTTTTGTCTTCCTAAAGCCCAGACTGCTGTAGAGGAACTCTGGAGGAAACACTGGTGTTTAATTAATCATTTAGGGAGTCTGTTCTTCTGCTGTGTGGGAGACGAGCTGCCAAATTACCCTTAGACCTTGCAGGCTGAAGAGAGACACTGTGAATGAGGGGAAGAGGGAAAGGTGTGAGAAAATGGATAAGGGCATTCAGAATGCCAGGAACAGAGAAATATGACGGCTAAACCCTGTTCTGTTGTTTTCTGTTTCTCCCCCCCTGCAGAGGCACCATATTGGCGATCGCAGTCTGTCTCTGTGTAACATGTTTCTGGATGAGATGGCCAAACAGGCTCGCAACCTCATCACCGACATCTGCACAGAGCAGTGCACCCTGAGTGACCAGGTCAGTATCACCCTGCCTTTTAACCTCCCCCTAAACACTACGACCCTTTAACCTCCCCCTAAACACCATGATCCCGATCCTTAACCTTTAACCTCCCACTAAACACCATGACCCCGATCCTTAACCTTTAACCTCCCCCTAAACACCACGACCCTTAAATCTCCCCCTAAACACCACGACCCTTAAATCTCTCCCTAAACACCCCAACCCTAAACACCTCGACCCTTTAACCTCCCCCTAAACACCATGACCCCGATCCTTAACCTTTAACCTCCCACTAAACACCATGACCCTGATCCTTAACCTTTAACCTCCCACT
The DNA here is from genome assembly GCA_028565825.1 of Olivaichthys viedmensis. Lineage (NCBI taxonomy): Eukaryota > Metazoa > Chordata > Actinopteri > Siluriformes > Diplomystidae > Olivaichthys > Olivaichthys viedmensis. Next base: position 22,365,164 of record JAOUQW010000046.1, on the reverse strand, counting down.
AAACACCATGACCCTGATCCTTAACCTTTAACCTCCACTAAACACCATGACCCTGATCCTTAACCTCCACTAAACACCATGACCCTGATCCTTAACCGCACCACACCGTTGCCTTAAATGCATTTTACATGATGCAGAATTGGAGGCTATAAGCTTCCCTTATTTGTTAGCTATTGTAGCTCCAGTGCAAAACTAAAGAAAACCTTGGACACCAATAATGTCTTGGCCGATCATTTACATTTGGAGTAAGGGGGGGCATTGTGCAAATTGAAATTTTGGCCCAACTACTCCTTTAATGGACTTAGATTTTTAGGTCACCCTTCATGCCTAATTTTCTTCTTATTTAAGTGGCATGTTACCAGAAGAGAAATGTGCTGACTTATGAAGGTTTCTGCAGCCTTATGTGGAACAAATCATCTGCCCTTCCGCAACCTCACTTTTTTCTCAGAGTATGCGGAGCTTTAGGAAAGCAAAACTTCCCCAGATGTTCTTTCCTTGGCCAGGAGCATACATCCACCCCCGCCCCCACCTGCCCCCCCTCCCTCTTGAGCTAATGCTCAGAGATCTTTATATGTGTTTTTGTAATAACATAAGCAAACAAGACAAGGACTCATAACTCTTCCAGAGTGTTCAGCTCTTGTCTCTGTTTGCTCGTTGGTTTAGAAGGGTAAAAAATGGAGGGACCTTTTTTTTTTTTTCCTGTTTCCCCTTCACCCATGCAGCTACTGCCAAAACACTGCGCCAAAACCATCAGTCAGGCCGTGAACAAGAAGTCCAAGAAGCAGACGGGGAAGAAAGGAGAGCCAGAGCGCGAGAAGCCCGGAGTGGAGAGCATGAGGAAGAACAGACTGCTCGTCACCAAGTAAGCAGCACCTGGGTCTCCATGGGACATGCGCGCGCGCGCACACACACACACACCCTAATTGGTGCGTAAATTATTGGCCATCACAAGCTCATAGTGAGCACTCCAGTGTCTTGCTCTGCTATTGCTATTTATAGCAATAATGATAATGAAACCTATTAACATACATGACAATAGTGTTAAAAATCACACAAGCGTAGCTGACTCCAAAACCTTTCCCTACATGTTTCAAACACTCTCTCCTTGTTTAAGTGTGCTGCAGTTTCCACTGATACCAGTTCGTCTCTTTCCAACCCTGCTGGTGGTCTCCGCTGCTAAATCAGGCCTCCCTGAAACCCCCCCCACACACACACACACAGATCCTCTACCCAATAGAAAGAGGACCTTTATCCCTGACTCAAATGTCTCGCTTCCACTGAGGCATTAATATATACTGAGCTCAAAAACAACGTTAGCCGTATTCTATTGAAGGCAAAGCCTCGTTCTGGCTCTTTAATCTGAAGGAAATGAGTTTTTAAGGCTACCTGCTGTCTGACTGCAAGGTGTTTTGTTTTTTTTCCCTGCGTTCCTAGCTTGGATAAGCTGCACACAGCACTGTCTGAGCTTTGCTTCTCCATCAACTATGTCCCCAACATGGTGGTCTGGGAGCACACCTTCACCCCACGCGAGTATCTGACCTCTCACCTGGAGATCCGCTTCACCAAGTGAGTCTCTCTCTCTCTCTCTCTCTCTCTCTCTCTCTCTGTCCAAGGTGTAGCGCTCAAGACAGAGCAACATACAACAAATTGGTAGCTCAGAGTTACATTAAGGAAATGCACTAGTGACCAAAAGGTTGTGAGTGGTCAAATCTCAGGATTGGCAGTAAGCCGCTGTTTGGGCCCTTTAAATTAGAATTGGTCTCTCAATAAAAGCGTCTGCCAAATGATTATAATTGTAAATAATAAAAACTATAGATCATTGCTAAAACCAATACCAACAACAAAACTCTAATGGGCAATTTCAGTGTTTTCTTTCTTCTTCCTCCTCCCTCCTCCTTCTTCTTCTTCCTTCTTCTTCCTCCTTCCTTCTTCTTCCTCCTCCATCTTTCTTCTTCTTCCTCCTTCTTCTTCTTCCTTTTTCTTCTTCCTTCCTCCTTCTTCTTCCTCCTTCTTCTTTCTTCTTCTTCCTCCTCAATCTTTCTTCTTCTTCCTCCTCCATCTTTCTTCTTCTTCCTCCTTCTTCTTTCTTCTTCCTCCTTCTTTCTTCTTTCTTCTTCTTCCTCCTTCTTCTTTCTTCTTCTTCCTCCTTCTTCTTTCTTCTTCTTCTTCCTCCTTCTTCTTTCTTCTTCCTCCTTCTTTCTTCTTTCTTCTTCTTCTTTTTCCTCCTCCTTCTTCCTCCTTCTTCTTCTTCCTCCTTCTTCTTCCTCCTCCTTCTTTCTTCCTCCTCCTTCTTTCTTTCTTTCTTCCTCCTTCTTTCTTTCTTTCTTCCTCCTTCTTCCTTTCTTCCTCCTTCTTCCTTCTTTCTTCCTTTTCCTTCTTTCTTCTTCTTCCTTCTTTCTTCCTCTTCCTTCTTCCTTCTTCCTCCTTCTTTCTTCCTCCTTTTTCTTCCTCCTTCTTTTTCTTCTTCCTTCCTCCTTCTTCCCTCTTCCCCCTTTCTTCCTCCTTCTTTCTTCCTCCTCTTTCTTCTTCCTCCTCCTTCTTTTTCTTCTTCTTCCTTCTTCTTCTCTCATTAGCTACACAAGCTCGGCATCAGTGAGACAGTGTGTGCGTATCTAGTAATATGACCTTAAGAATCCCCTCCAGCCCGACTCCAGTCTCAACCTTATTTGGGACATTAAGTAAAAGAATACGGCTCTGTTGAAACAGTGCAGTGGTGCTCAGTGAATCATGTTGCTGTGTGCGAATGCCTCTCGTACCTCAAAAGTTCAATCATAGCAGTTAAATATAGAACTATATTTCCCCTATGCTCACAATCTTCTTTTTTACTGGTCAGAACAACAATTGCGTGTATTTTGTCTTAATGTTGTGATCTTTCTGATCTCGCATCCTGAGATCGGTGAGCCGACTTGGAAAAAAGTTTTTTCTTTGATGACTTGCGAGTACAGCTCATATAAACTTGCATGCTTTGACAGACTGAGCTCTTATCTGCCCCACTACTCAAGTTATCCTGTTCTTACTGTTTCTGTCATGGTTCTTTTCCTCACAGGGAGGTTTTACAACATTTTATTTCAGAGAAACATATAGTTCACTTCTCCACTGTTTCATTAAGCCACAAAATTGGAAAACGAGCATAAAGGGCCCTTTTTGGCTTTATTGTTCGACCTGTGATTTATTGGCGCGGCCGACAGGAGTTTGGGTTAGAGTTAATTTTTGACGCGGCTCCAAATCCAAGCCCTGTCCAAGCACATAAACACAAGCTGAGGAAAAACAGGTATTTTCCACTGCAGGGTTCAGAAACTCTGACGCGTTAGGCTGGCCGTGCCTGTGAACCCTCGAAATGCGTGTGCTTCTCATCGGTCAGGCTCTATTAGCACTGCTAGGCCCTCTCCTTGCCTCCCAGCAGGTCACACTGGGTAAAATGTTTTACTGCATGCTTCTTTCCCAGCTTTCCAGTGCTAGACCTAAATAATGCTGGTGGGAAATGAGATCAAAATTTTTTTATCGGAGTTTAACACCATCATGGTGATCAGCTCAGTGCCAGCTATGCCAGATTAATGACCTATGTAGAAAGACTAAATTACAATACAGCCATTGTTTGGGGAAAAAATGTGCACAAGCCCTTATTTGCATGTTCCATGTTTTTATTAGTAAGCAAAAAGAGTAGCACTTTTACGAGTTGCATATGAATAATTTATTATGCTGTTCATAAGTCATTGATTACCCATTATTGGTATATTAGATAACTGTTTATTACATCTTTGTTAATAACTATTTATCAATTTGGTTTATTAGTATTTAATAGTTTATATACTCATTAACTGTCTACTGACTGCTGGTTATTACAGTGCCAATGGCCGTATCGTATAAAGAAGTAACATGGAACTGTAGCAGTACTTTTAGTTGCTATTAGTTCAGTTAATTAATGATCTGGTAATTAAGATTATTGATAATTAAATTAACAGATTAATAGCTCAATTAACATTAATAGCTCAACAGTTTATTAGCTCAATTAACAGATCAGATTATTAGCTCAGTTAAATTTCTTAGCTCAGTTAACAGATTATTAGCTCAGTTAAGAGATCAGATTGTTTGCTCAATAAACAGATTATTAGCTCAATTAACAGATCAGATTGTTCGCTCAATACAGATTATTAGCTAAATTAACAGATTATTAGCTCAATTAACAGATCAGATTATTAGCTCAATTAACAGATCAGATTATTCGCTCAATAAACAGATTATTAGCTCAATTAACAGATTATTAGCTCAATTAACAGATCAAATTATTAGCAGCTCAATTAAGTTAGCTCAATTACCAGCTTATTAATAGCTCAATTAACAGATTGTTGGCTCAATCAATAGATTATTAGCAGCTCAATTACAGATTAGCTCAATTTACAGATTAGCTCAATTCAGATTATTAGCAGCTCAATTAACACATTCTTAGCTCAATTAATAGATTATTAGCTCAGTTAACAGCTAAATTAACATATACGCTCAATTAACATCTTAATTAACAGATTGTTGGTGCAATTCACAGATTATTAGCAGCTCAATTCACAGATTATTAGCTCAATTAACACATTGTTCACTCAATAGATTATTAGCTCAATTAACAGCTCAATTCACAGATTAGCTCAATTCACAGATTGTCGCTCAATTAACATTGTTTTAGCTCAATTAACATCTTATTCGCAGCTCAATTAACAGATTGTTCGCTCAATTACTTGGGCTAGTAAGTTCCCATCTTACTTGTTTTTATGCGCAAAGCTGATTATCAGTTGATTGCCATTGTAATAACCAGCAGTAAGTAGATATTAAATAAGAATATAAACTAATAATGAAATACATTTTTTAGCTGTTTGTGAAATAAACTTTTTTGGGTTATATTACTGAAGAATGGTATAATCTTGTTTTGAGAAATATAACTTGACAAACGTGTGTGAATTTTTGTTTAGAACTGATCAAATAAAAACGTTATTGGTAGTGGACTTACATTTGCACTTTGAGCATAGTACATATTAATAATCTTTTATTATTACTTAAGTGTCTTTTTCTCGCTCCTTCAGGTCCATAGTTGGAATGACAATGTATAACCAGGCCACGCAGGAGATTGCGAAGCCATCTGAGCTTTTGACCAGCGTGAGAGCCTACATGACGGTGCTGCAGTCCATCGAAAACTATGTGCAGATTGACATAACCAGAGTGTTCAACAACGTGCTGTTGCAGCAGACACAACACCTGGACAGCCATGGAGAGCCAACCATTACCAGCCTCTACACTAACTGGTGAGACAAACGTACACACGTACTGTAACTATGCTTGTGTGGCTAAAGCTCAGCACTTATCTGTAGTCCAATCCTAACTACTACCCGAACCCTAAGCCTCAAACCACTGAAGCGTCATAAATGTTCCGAACTACTTCATACACATTACTTTAGCTTAAGAATCAGCGTTCCAGTACTCTTTAAGATGTTTTCGGTTAATATGAACAATGTAAATTGCACTGGGAGTTAATGGTTGTACCTCAAGGCTCAGTTTACGGCCCTATATTGTTCACGCTGAAGTCAGCACCAGCATTAATACAGGTTGCCGGGGGTACATATTTCATCCACCTGATTTGATCCGAGAGACTCCCCAACAACAGGGATCAAGGAAAAATAGTTAAATAAATACATTAAATAATTGTGACAACACTGGAGCAACAATCGTAAAAATTCTCTTTTTTCTGTGGGTTACTGCTGGGACAAGGACAAGCAAGGGTCTGTGAGTGAGAAGGGGAGATGGGATGGGTAAAAAATCCCCATGTAGCCATACAATTGGCCAATGAAAGGATTCTTCTTCTCCCCATACAGATAACTTTAGCGTATGGAGAGTATACAAATAGATTTGCAATTAGGATTCACGATGAGAGTGAACTCATAAACTCACAAAATCTGTTATATCAAAGACTGATTTTGTGCCGTGTTGTGATCTTATGTTCTCGGCTAAAGGTGTCCTGGCTCTTCCTGCAGGTATCTGGAGACTTTGCTTCGGCAGGTGAGCAACGGCCACATAGCTTACTTCCCTGCCATGAAGGCCTTTGTCAATCTGCCGACTGAAAATGAGCTCACCTTTAACGCCGAGGAGTATTCTGATATTTCCGGTAACCTCTCCAAAATGCTTCACCCAACAGTGCTAACATTGCTAATAATCTAATCAAATCTAATAGACACAAGTTTAAGGCATTATTTAGCATTGTTTGCTAGTTTACCTTACTCGGTTGTTCCAATTCATGATGCTCGTGTAATCTGAGTGTTCTGCTCTCTGTAAGAGACTAAAATACGTCTTCTGACTTTTATTCATTCATTTATTGTTAAGATTATGATTTTTTGTTTAAAGCATTTTTGTAAAATAAAGTATTAAATGAATTCTTAGTATTTTGCTTGTGGTGATAGTCTGAAATGTCTGTCACCTGTCTGTGATTCAGAAATGCGGTCGCTTTCGGAGCTGCTAGGTCCATATGGAATGAAGTTCCTCAGCGAGAGTCTGATGTGGCACATCTCCTCCCAGGTGGCTGAGCTCAAGGTGAGGAGGTCATCGGTGGTGAAGCTGCAAGAGATTTTAGAAGCGCTTTAGCTATTAAAGACAAGGTGAAACGGAAAATCGAAGGCGGTTTGTTTTTTTTCCGCAACGTGACGTATTTCTGATCATGGTCAGGTGTCCTCGGATATTAAAGGTCATGGTCAGGTGTCCTCGGATATTAAAGGTCATGGTCAGGTGTCCTCGGATATTAAAGGTAATGGTCAGGTGTCCTCAGGTATAAAAGGTCATGGTCAGGTTTCCTGAAGTTTAAAGGCCATGTAGGAGGTGTCACCAAATATTTAAAGATAATGATAAGGTGTCTTCAGGTAATAAAGGTCTTGGTCAAGTGTCCCCAGGTATTAAAGGTTATGGTCACGTATTGCAAAGTTAAAGTTGGGTGCCCCCAGATAAAGATGGGGCTCTATTGGCTTTTTCAGCTGCCAAGAGCGTTCCAGCATGTTGAGCCCCCTCCTGGAAATCTGCCTTGTAGCAATTAAAAGCTCTCTTCATTATTCCTTAATGAGATGATTCCCAGAGCCAGGAGGACTTGTGTACCTGTAACTATTTCCGAACATAACCCTGCTGTTCATTGTTTACATTAATAAAGTAATCCTGTTCTATATCGTAATATACAGTGTATTGTATAGTAATGGTCACTTTTTATGGGTGCAGGAACAAATTGCCCTGGTTTTAGTTTTTTTGTTGTTTTTGTTGTAAAATTGTTGTTCGAGTGGAAACAGTTTGAAATGTCAACATGCTGAAAGTATTTGAAACGCAACCTGATAGCATAATCACATATTTTCCCTTCGGGCTGTGGTAATTTGTGATTTATGATTTTCTAACATGCAAGCCTCGCTCTCCACCTGAAAATAATTTACAGTTGGAAGGATAGGCAAAACTATCTGATTTTTGTTAATGTTCCCACTTTCTACACCATGCTGTGTTCACTTAATGGGAAACATATTTGCACACGAGCGCTCCGTTCATTGGCGATAGTGCAAACTGTTCAGAGACATGCAAGCTAGACACTTGATCGTCTTTATTCTTTCCCCTATTCCATCTTAAATCCCCAATCAGGACTTAAACTGGCATTACAATTTCACCAGCAATTGCCATATTTTTACTCGACAAGAAGTCACTCCAGAGTATTAGACCAGCTCTCTGCTTAGAGAACAATATCAATATATACATGATATAATTTGCATTAATGACGTCAACGGCTTGACCCAGGGTCTTCCGTTCCACGTTTACCCAAAGCACCTCAGATCAAAACAGATCTTTTTTTTTTTTGGCCTGGGTATCATTAGAATGATGCACAGCAAGAAAAGTCATGAAGTCTTGATTCATCTCTATTACATTTCTCAGTCTTTCTTGTTGCTCTTTTGTCTTTATTTTGCATGGTGACTTAGTGGTTAAGGCGTTGGGCTAGTGATGGGAAAGTTATGAGTTCAAATCCCAGCATCACCAAGCTGCCACTGCAGGGTCCTTGGGCACTAAACCCCTTAACTGCTCAATTGTAAGTCTTGGTTTTGCTAAAAGCGTCAGCCAAATAAATAAGTGTAAATGTAAATGCGTCCCTTTCTTCCTGCATTCTCTGGCACACTTTCTTTTCTCTAACCCTAACCCTAACTGTCCAACAGTGATCATAAGACCACAACTAACTCATCTCATCAATCATTGTTTCTACTCTCTCTCTATTTTGAGGAAGGTCCTTGAACTTGTGTTCTTCCTCCTTTCCTGTCTTGTTGCTGTTTGTCTCTCTCGCTCTGTCTCTCAATGATACCCTTCCTAATACAAAATGTATCTTTGTTAGAACAAATAACATGATGACCCAAAGATCTGGTACCAAAATCCCCCAATCATTTTATATGTTTATCAAATGCCACCAATACTGGTCACATACTTGTACAGAACTGGCAACTAAGACAGATGCATTGTGCAGCAACTACTAATAGAGGTACTATAGTGGTAATATTAGTTAGGCTAATAGGCAATTCCCGACAGCGCTACATAGCCCTTAGTTCGTTTGGAGTTGATGGAAGGGAATTTGGTTTGGCGCCGTAGCCTCATTTTACCGATCCTGCTTTTTGTTTTGCAGAAACTGGTGGTGGAGAACGTGGAGGTTCTGACCCAGATGAGGACCAGCTTTGACAAACCTGATCACATGGCAGCACTCTTCAAGAGACTCACGTGTGAGTGTTCCCTGAACAGCTGTGTGTGTGTGTGTGTGTGTGTGTGTGTGTGTGTGTGTGATACTCTCACTAGGTGCTAATAGTTCGGCGGCTGGAAAACTCGGATGTGAATTAAGATGTTGTGCCATCATAGTGTTGGCACTTTAGCACCTCGTTTACGGTTTTACTCGTGGGTCATTAGGGACGAAAATCTCAGCTAGGTGATAACTTGTAAATGTGTCTGCTCCATGGGCCAATGCAAACACACACACAGCCTTTTCTGCAACTGCATGGCTTTCCAAAAGTCATTTTAGTTTCAATGTGGTCTTGTGTGTCAGGGAGTGTAACTGTGTACGTGAAGGAGTCAGGCATTCAGGCATTGCTTTTGAACCCATGTTAGTGTCTTTCTTCCCTGAACCGCAGAATCAGTATGCAGTATTGGCTGTTACTAATGTTGTGTTTCTTCTGTTTCCTTTAGCTGTGGACAGTGTGCTCAAGAGGATGACCATCATTGGAGTGATCCTGTCCTTCCGCTCGCTTGCCCAGGAGGCGCTCCGAGATGTAAGTGTGACTCCGGACCCTCTCCTTGTCTTCGTCTTCCCGTGATTCAACAGAATTACCTTGCATTCACAATAAGCCACAAAGCGTCAAGCGATTTAAATTATTTCCTGTGTAAGTTTGTGACACAGAGCCACGAATCAGGCAGCAGCAACAAGCAAAACGGCAACATATTGATTTGCTGGTGGAGATGGTGATGGTACACATGCAGTGTGTACATGCAGACGTGGTAATCGTGGTGCCGCGTGCGCACCGCAGCAGCACCGCATCCAATAAGCGGTTGACGCACACACAAAGCAAATTTTTTCACTTGAGCTCTACTTCTGCCGCTTGCTGCATGTGGCACGAACGTGATTTCAAGCTAGAATCAAGACAAAATACAATACTCATGTGTTGTTATTATGCAGTCTAGGCCCATAATAAAAATATAGCACATACATTTCGACCTGTGGCCGTGCATTTTCAGCCAGGTCAGCCAATGTTCTCAGGTCTCTGGCGGTCTGTTGCCGGTTAGCTGCAGCCGTTCGTGTACTACGGCATTCAAACCAACCGGTGGCATGTACAGTCGATTTACGGAGTGCTGATAAAGCAGCAATAATGTCTCTTTCAACGTGCTATAGAAAAACCGCATTCGTGAATGTAATGCTATTTTAAAACCAAACACATTGTAAGGCGCTCATCACTCGCAGAAAGCGATTTCACAGTTCACAAGTTATGCTCTCTTTGCTGGATGTTAGCGTGAAATTTTAAAACCTGTTTTTATTTGTGACGCCTGAATCATATAAGTGTGTCTGTATAAAATTACATCAGCCGATATTATTGCAATTTTTAGCTTCTTAAATCAGTATTGATGACAGTTTTCATATTGAAGTCGCATCATGAATCTGGAGACATATATAGACATGTATGATGGATGGATTGATGATTAAACATGGACTTGGCTCACTCACTCACTCTCTTCTCTGTAGTTTTCCTGTTTCTAGTCTCTGTGGTGGTGTTTTTCATGTTTTCTTTTCAATGACTGCCTGGCTGTGTTTAGAGCTTCTTGATATCTGCCTCTTTCTGTGCTCTGAAGGTTCTGTCCTGCCACATCCCTTTCTTGGTCAGCTCTGTGGAGGATTTTAAGGATCACATTCCCCGCGAAACAGACATGAAGGTAACGGCCTGCCACCCGCCAGCACACACACACACAGTAATGCAGACTGTTGCACCAGAGGTGACATTCCGTCGATCTGTCTGTGTCTCAATCTCAGGTGGCGATGAACGTGTATGAGCTGTCATCAGCAGCGGGTTTGCCCTGTGAGATTGATCCTGCTCTGGTCGTGGCTCTGTCCTCCCAAAAGTCTGGTAAGCAGTCATAAAAGCAGTAATAAAGCCTTCACACAGCACCTCTGCTATTAACATTCACAAGATTCCATCTAATACTACAGAACTCTGTAGAGATCAAAAAGTAAGCACATCTCGATAGAAACCATTGGAACATCAAAGAAAATAGAACTGAATGAAGCTCTGAAACAAAAATGGATTCCACCGAATATACTGTAGAACTCCACAAAGTCTGATCCAACTTCCAGCTTCACAGATTTCCATCTAATGATGTAGAAGTCCTTGTTATTCCATAGATTTCCATCTAATGATGTAGAAGTCCTTGTTATTCCATATAATTCCATCTAATGATGTAGAACTCTTTGTTGTTCCATAGAATTCCATCTAATGATGTAGAACTCCGTGTTGTTCCATAGAATTCCATCTAATGATGTAGAACTCCTTGTTCCATAGAATAATGATGTGGAAGTCCTTGTTATTCCATAGAATTCCATCTAATGATGTAGAACTCCTTGTTGTTCCATAGAATAATGATGTAGAACTGTTATTCCATAGAATTCCAGCTAATGATGTAGAACTTGTCTCCATCTAATGATGTAGAACTCCTTGTTGTTCCATAGAATAATGATGTAGAACTCCTGTTATTCCATAGAATTCCAGCTAATGATGTAGAACTACTAGTTATTACATAGAATTCCATCTAATGGTACACAATTCTGACACTTCAAAGAAAATAGAACTCCAAAGCTCATAAAGGAACGTTCCTGAATTCCCTCTTATGCTGTTGAACTGACAGGTGTCAACTCTATTTAACTCTCTAAAGATGTAATAATAATATTAATAATAACAATATTAATAATAATCTGAGTGTGTAGAAGGATATTTTTGGCGTGGCCTGTTCGAGCTGATCCTCTCGGCGTTGTAATACAGACCTCCACTGTTTACTGTCAAAACAGAGCGTCAAGGCCAAACTCCACATCACCCAGTCGCTCACAGAGGGCTGTTCTAATACAAATACAAGTTAATTGTTGGGCATTAGCGACGTTTTTCTTGGCTCCTCGGGCTCTGGGCCTGCTGAAAGGGAACGTTTTCTTCCAGTGATCTCTGCTTTGTCCCTTTCTGAGCCAAAGTAAAGCTGTGTGAGGAGGATTGGTAGAGTAATTCCCCTTTCTGTGATAACAGAGAACATCAGCCCAGAGGAGGAGTACAAGATCGCCTGCCTGCTGATGGTGTTTGTGGCCGTCTCCCTGCCGACCCTGGCAAGCAACGTCATGTCTCAGTACAGCCCTGCAATCGAAGGTATCCGTGATGGAGGGCAGAGTTATTATTCAACAATACATTATTATCAACTGGATATTTTTGACAAGTGATGAAATAAAAATGGTTCTTGGTAGTGAACAGAGCGGTTTGGACCCTGTACCGTATTAGTGTGTGTGTGAGGTCCGTCTCAGGACCCATAGAGAACCACTTTTACATTCAGCCCATTTGTTGACTCTCTTTTAATGTATTTTAGGTCACTGCAACAACATCCACTGCCTGGCAAAGGCAATTAACCAGATTGCTGCTGCTCTCTTCACCATCCACAAGGGCAGCATCGAGGACCGCCTGAAAGAGTTCCTCGCTGTGAGTTCAGCACGTCTACACAGACCACGCTCATCAACCTCCAAATTCAACTTATTCCTTTATGTTAGCAAGATACATTAGCAAAATATATTAGCGAGATTGATTGGCTTAGGTCACTTGTTGCCTCAGTGCTGAACCGCCACAAACCCGAATCAACAGGCGTGCAGCCGTTCCTGAGTCAGATGATGTGTGTTAGAAAACGAACAGGGGGGAAAACGAAGAAGGGCTGAGAACCAGTAAACCAGTGGCCTCTCTCTCTCTCTCTCTCTCTCTCTCTCTTTCTTCATATATCTAACCGCTCACTCTCTCTCCATATATTTAACCGCTCTCTCTCTATAGATCTAACCGTTCTCTATAGCTCTAACCGCTCTCTCTCTATAGCTCTAACCGCTCTCTCTCTATAGCTCTAACCGCTCTCTCTCTCTATAGATCTAACCGCTCTCTTTAGATCTAACCGCTCACTCTCTCTCTAGATCTAACCGCTCTCTCTCTATAGATCTAACCGCTCTCTCTCTATAGATCTAACCGCTCTCTCTCTATAGATCTAACCGCTCTCTCTAGATCTAACCGCTCGCTCTCTCTAGATCTAACCGCTCACTCTCTCTAGATCAAACCGCTCTCGCTCTCCATAGATCTAACCGCTCTCTCTCCATAGATTTAACCGCTCTCTCTCTCCATAGATCTAACCGCTCTCTCTCTATAGATCTAACCGCTCTATCTCTCTATAGATCTAACCGCTCTCTCTCCATAGATCTAACCGCTCTCTCTCCATAGATCTAACCGCTCTCTCTAGATCTAACCACTCACTCTCTCTAGATCAAACCGCTCTCGCTTTCTCTGGATCTAACCGCTCACTCTCCATAGATCTAGATCTAACCGCTCTCGCTCTCTCTAGATCTAACCGCTCACTCTCTCTCGCTCTCCATAGATATAACCGCTCTTTCTCTCTCGCTCTCCATAGATATAACCTCTCTCTCTCTCTCTCTCTCTCTCTGTGACATACTGGCACTCATTCTCTTATTTCCTTTCTGCCCTATTTGCATAACTGTAATAACGTTGCTAAAAACCCCACTAATGACAGAAAAGGCAACACATTTACATGTGTATATATATATGCACTTTGCTTGCACAGTCCAAAACATCGTTTCTCTCTCGACCAAACTGTTGCTCTATTTAGACACTTGTAGCACACAACATGTTTTACAGTTGATCCGAGCACTGCTTCTGAGCCTTTTATCTATCGGTGAAACTGGTTTAGGTTTTTAGTGGAACAGTTTCTCCTTATGGAAAAATATTTTCTTATTGAATTGCTTTAATTTAATTGAACTCGTGCACTAATAGGGATTAAACAGAAAATCTTGATTTTTCTCCCTAATTCTGTTCTTTTCTGTGTGCGCCGCTCAGCTCGCCTCCTCCAGTTTACTGAAGATCGGTCAGGAGACGGACAAGACGACCACCAGGAATCGCGAGTCTGTTTATCTCCTCCTTGACATGGTGAGATTCCCCAGCACCTTTCTGTCATCTGGCCTACTGTACTGCAACCCGTGTCCTATTAAATCCTTACTATACCAGCTTGAGCTCATAGCTGCAGCGCCGTATTTAACCTTCACACAAACACCGCATTGTCTGTTGAAATAGGAGATTGGAGAAAGTTGCAGCTGTTTGTAGTATTATTTTAAAAAAGTTTTTTACAGGATTTATGTTTGACTTCTGCAGTCATGCAATGCGTATCTGTGGTCTTTTGATCAGAGGAGCTTGTGTGGGATTTATCTGAAGGATTAGCAGCTCTTTGAAGTGTAATCTACAGGCAGCTGGGCTCTGGTGGGTAATGGAAAGTGACGAGTGTCTTGATTAGACAGAGGACGTGTGTGTGTGTGTGTGTGTCTCCTCCACTCAGTGCCAGAGCTGGCGCACACACACACTGCACCATGGCAGACTGGCAAACCCACCACCAAGCCCTAAAATCTGTTCTCACATGGATTTGTGTGTGTTTTAGATTGTTCAGGAGTCTCCGTTCCTCACCATGGACCTGTTGGAGTCGTGTTTTCCGTATGTGCTGCTCCGGAACGCCTACCACGCCGTCTACAAGCAGTCGGTATCCGCGTCCGCGTGAGATCTAACCAATCACATCGCGCACACACACACTCTCCATTCTCAGTCTTACCAGTGTAACACTTCGTATGGGATCAAACCCATCTCTAAAACTCTAAAATAAAATAAAAATAAAAAAAGAGCAACGGTTTATTGAGGAGTTAGAAAAAAAAAACTACAAGTTTTGTTTGTCACAGACGAGTAACACTAAATATAATTTTTGATGGGTTTTTTTTCTTTCCTTCTTTTTTTTTCTTTCCTGTTATGTTTTTATTTAGTTTTATTTCTTTAGAGTGGGATGTGGAAAGGGAATTTGCAATGGTTAAAAAAGAAGAAAAAACAAACAAACAAGTATTTGGGTGTGTGTGTGTGTGTGTGGTGAGGTTGAGCTGGGGTGAAGTCAATAAAACACTACGTCATGCTACAACACTATGAAAACAAACACGGTGATTCTTATTTCGGTGTCGTCCTGGCTCTAATCTGTGTGGGTTACATTCCTCCTCTGAATTCTTTTTATTTTTATTTTTTTATGATCATGCCGTTTCATGTTCCTTTGACACATTTTCCAAAATAATGATATGACACATAGCATCTCATTTGATTAAGCTGAATTGTGGGTAATTACATGTTCTAAAAAGAAGCCTATGGTGGTGTTTGTATAAAGCATATTATAATTTTTTAACTAACTTTCGTGATGCCTTGCAGCATTCAGAGACTCCATTGTAACTTTGTGTGGTATAATAAACATTTGTACATGTTTATTGAATGTTTATAAGTTGCCCAACCCCAATCCACCC
>JAOUQW010000046.1:22332267-22349934 GCA_028565825.1 Olivaichthys viedmensis | reverse complement strand
ATAGGGGAACGCAGAGACGATTACTTTGACTACTCTGTGTGTCACGGTGTTCAATCTGGGGAGACTGTCAAGCGTTCTCTCACAATCAACCATGATATTGTTTCTCCGACTCGCGTGACGCAGACGCAGCAGACGACGCAGACGCGAGGAGCTCCTTCTCCTCCTCCTTCTCCTCCTTCTTCTCCTCCTTCTTCTCCTTCTCCTTCCTCTTCTCCTTCTTCCTCTCCTTCCTCTTCTTTTTTTGCGGGCAAAACTTTAAGTTTGTCCCCGGAGAGCAGAAGAGGTGTCGCTCTAGCTGCAGCCGCCTGTGCGCTGGAGACCATGCGGCGGGCTCTCATCCCCGGGCCGCGGCTGGTGGTCGCCGTGGCGTGCCTGGTGCTGGCGGGGTGTCCGCGCGGCGCGGCGGCGGCCGGCTCGTGCGAGGCGGTGCGCATCCCGCTGTGCAAGCCTATGCCGTGGAACATGACCAAGATGCCGAACCACCTGCACCACAGCACGCAGGCCAACGCCGTGCTGGCCATCGAGCAGTTTGAGGCGCTGCTCGACACCGGCTGCAGCTCGGACCTGCTCTTCTTCCTCTGCGCCATGTACGCGCCCATCTGCACCATCGACTTCCAGCGCGAGCCCATCAAGCCGTGCAAGTCGGTGTGCGAGCGCGCCAAGTCGGGCTGCGAGCCGGTCCTGAGACGGTACAACCACACGTGGCCCGAGAGCCTGGCGTGCGACGAGCTGCCCGTGTACGAGCGCGCGGTGTGCATCTCACCCGAGGCCATCGTCAAAGCCGACGCGGCAGGTACGCACGCGCCACGCACGCGCCACGCACGAGCCACGCGTTAGTGCTGCCTGTATATGATCAGCTTATCGTTATTATTCACGCTTTAAGTGCTCTTTGGATACTTTATTGTTCCAGCTTTCTAAAGAGGGTCTACTTGGAACGTTTTCTGGAGAGAAAAAAAAAAAAAAAAAAAAAAGGCAACCCTCTGTTGTAGGGTTCTACATAGAACCTTCAAAACCAAAGAACCCTTTAGGGTGCTAGATGGAGCCTTTTTTTTTTTTTTATATATGAGTGTAAAAAGTGCAAGAAAGGGTTCTTTAGAGCAATGCCGTATAACAGTCGTTGGGGTTTTGGTGACCCAGACCTGAATAATGCCTTCCAACCGTAAAGGACCTGGCGCATAATGTAAGCATTTGGGTAGAAAATGGTTCCCCGGATGGTTCTTTAACCATTTTGTTGGTACCACAAACAACTATCAGAAGAATCTTTAGAGAACCGAAAAAAAGTTGTTGTTTTTTCCTATGGCATCACCCTAAAGAACCATTTGTGGTACCTTTGCTGGTATTCTACTACTACTGTTGTTATTGTTATTGTTATTATTACTATTACTATTATCATCGTCATAATCATTATTACAACTGTTTCTATTTCTTTCTTAAAGATAATTCTTACTTTCAAGACCCGTCAAAATGTAAACCTGGTAAGACAGCGTGTTTTTTTCCGCTTTCATCTGTTTTTACTTCTTTTCTTTTTTTTTATGTCTAAGGTTATGATGTCATACGTTTAACATTTTTATTGCAATTTATGTCTGTAGCGCTTTTAATGACTATTGTTGTCACAAAGCAGACTCCTACATTGTCAGAGAAAAGGTATTGTACAGGTACATTTTTATTTGCCAAGGTACAATGTGAATATATCCTTAAAAGTACAACAGTGGCCCTCAAGGTCCAACATACTGAAGGTACATACTGAAGGTACAAAAGGCGTACCCCCGAGGGTACCACTGCAGCGACAGCATGTGTATCCTAAAAATGTACAGTTTAGTACCTCTTTTTCTGAGAGAGTAATGAGCAAGATGAACGTGACAGTGGTGAGGAAAAAACTCCCGAAGAGCATGAGGAACCTTGAGAGGAAGCAAGATTCAAAAAGGGAAAGCCCACTGAGTAGTGGAATTAAAGTAGGACGAGTGAGAATAACCGAGGGACTCGGCTCAAGAGTAAAGATCCCAGAAGATACGACAAGGGCTGCTACTAGAAGTCAGAAAACTGTCCAGGAAAAAAAAAAACTGTTCACCATATTCTTTTTATTTTGCTTATTTATTATAAAGCAGAAAAACCCCGCAGAGACTAGTGTCTCGTTTTCAGAGGAGCCCCACATGTGGACAACAAAATAAAAAATGAATACGAAATTTGAACGGGAAGCAAAACATTTAGACAGGAGATTTAAAATAAAAATAATAATATAATGAAATAATTAATACATCATGCATAATTTAAAATCAGCTCAAATAAAAGACAATAAAATCAAAATCAATAGCCTATAAAACAATCCACTTCGATGAAATAAAACGTGCATTAATTAGAAATTAACAAATAAAACATGCATAAATGACAAATAATCGACAAAAATAAAGAACATTCCTGCCTAAACGAATCAGTTAAGTGTGACATAAAATGACCAACTCGTACAAGACTATGAATTTTATGTGTATTTTGTACATCGTTCCACTGACAAGGGGCAAAAATATAGTGAATGATAAATGAAAGTGACCACATGGAAGGTAGACAAGCCAAATGAAAGGTCCAGAAAGGGTTCGAATGTCCTGCAGGGTTTGGCAGTCAAGCTACTGCGTAGCTAATTACAAATCATAACATAGCAGGAGTTTAGAAGGGCGGTGATGATTGACTCTGCAGTCTCCGAGCAGCCGGGAGTGTCAGGAGGGTGTTTGGCACACGCAACTGCCCCAGAAGTGTTCTAGTGAGATGTGAGATTTGATTTGAGGTGCTTACAAAAGGCTTCCATTCTGCTTTTACTGAAGAGTTAGTTAAAGCAGAAGTAGTCTCAGCCTCTCAGACACTCTGCCCACGGGCCTCGAAGCGTATGATATCGTTTGTACACTTTTCTGCACACAAGCTTCAGGATCGTGAAGCTTAATTGGCACTCCACACTTTCGTGCACCAGTTTCCAACGAGAAATCAAGCTTTTATACAACACGAGCTTATCACAGCAAGATATAGCCATTGGATTTTTAAAAAAGTTTACGGCATCCTGACTTTAAAAGTTATTAGAGAGTCTTGTTTGAAACTGTGAGTAAACGAGGAGGTGTCATTGCGTGTTTGCCGACAGGCTATGGATAAAGGTCTGTGTTTCGTCATTTGCGATGTTGGTTCATGGCCACGCTTCGTGACGAAAAGTACCTCTCGCGATTGCTAGAACACTGGCTTGCGAGACCAACCTTTGCACATTCGTCTTGACTTATCTGTTATAACTCTGCTAGATGTCATGCACATCCTCTGGAGACCGAGAGGGTCAAGGTATTCTCAAATCATTTTTCCGTTTTGGATTGTTGTCTTGGGGCGGGATACAGCCACAATTCATTTTTATTCTATTCTAATTTTTCGTAGAGAAATTGTAAAATAGCGGTCCGTTGTCCTTTTTTCCACCCAGAAACCGCGGGAGATGCAAAGTTTTTCACTCGACTGTAACACGATTTTAACCCTACAACGGGGCACAGAGTTGGTTAAAAATCAAAAGCTCAGGCTTATGCTGGGTAAAACTGTAAGCTCATTGGTTCTCTCCATTATAGAAACGAACCCCGACCTCGAGACAGAAGTGAACAATGGCAACTGTAAAGGAGTCAGTGGTACTTTGCGCAGTTTTTCTTTCTCTTCATCATGTTTGCATGCTCATTTGATGACTAAGATAGTCTCAGGTATGTATTACAGGCTGTCTGTGGGCTCTTATAAAGTCTTGTCTGAAATGACATTTTATGAATTAAAGGCCTTAAGTACTGTACTTAAATTTGAATTTGAACATGGTCTTAGAATTTAGGCTACAAACATTCTGGTTTTCAAAAACATCTGACATCACGCCATACGCACTGGATAATACTAGGCACTAGCATGAAGCAGGGGTGTATGGGGAAACTGCATCTTCAACCAAAAGTGGTTTGCACCAAATACTCTCGCTGGTTAAAACCTGCACGCCAACGACTCTTTACGCACAAGTTATTTTAAAGAGCGTTTCTATATTTGGTATATCTTTATATATAACTGCAAATTTAGTCCTAAACTACATTTAAAGTGGCATTAAAAAGTATTCAATTTAACTCAAGGATACCTGCAGGCACCCTGTATTACATAATTCCTCACATGACCGTAATGTCACTCAACTGAGGCTTGATTGAGTCAAAAGCAAAGGAGAATATTGTGTATTCACACTGCATGGCCGTGTGCCAAAAGCAGAGACTAACGCCGAAACGTTGCTGTTTATTGAGTTACAAAGATATTTTATCCCTTGTACAAATAACCTATACAAATTGAGATTGCTAAGAGCTCATCAAGCATGTTTAATCAAGAGCTGGCTGACTTCTTTTTTTTCTTGGCATCATTAACACCTACTAGCTATTCATTCTATATACAGACACATAGACGTGTGACTGCAGGTGTAGATTAATTGTGTAATCCGTGTTCAGTTTGTGTTTGTGTTTGCCGTTTCAGATCGGTGCAAGTGCAAGTCTGTGAAACTCGGCCAAAAGATCTATGTTAAAAACAATTACAATTACGGTGAGTCTCGAACACAAGCAGATTATTACAGTATGTGAAAGTACATGACGTACTGATGTCCAATGTCCCCTCTGCAGTCATACGTGCACGGGTGAAAGAGATAAAGAGCCGCAATCACGACCTCAGCGCCATCGTGGACGTGAAGGACGTGCTGAAGTCGTCTCTGGTACACATTCCTCGCGACACCGTGACGCTGCACTACAGTTCGGGATGTCTGTGTCCCCCACTCACAACCAACGAGGAGTACATCATCATGGGCTACGAGAACGAGGAACGATCACGGTACTGCCTGTTTCTTTCTTTGAATCTTTTTTTTAGAGGTTAAGTGCTGCACCCATTATTATTATTATTATTATTATTGTTGTTGTTATTATTATTTCTTTTTTACCTGCAGATTGCTTCTTATTGATGGGTCCATCGCACAGAAGTGGAAGGACCGGGTGGGACGCAAAGTGAAGGTATTACCAAACACTCATAATGCAGTGTTATATAATTGCGACTGAAGTTATAATTTTCCCCCCTAGTCATCTGTGAGAGGGTCTACGTTGTTTATTGTGTTAAGAAATGGGATGCGTTTAAGTAGCTACATATCGTAAAGTCATAAAATGTGTGTGCTGGCTTCATTGCTTCACAGTTGTGCCCTTAAGAAGACAATATAGGTGTTTTATCAGGCACTGTTTCTAATCTAATATAGCCTGTACACACTATATGCATGTACTTGTAGAGCAGCAGGCGGGAGGGGACCCGAAAATACTCTAGCTAGTGTTATCTGACCATTTAATCCAGCCCTGGAGGGAGGTCTAAAGTAGCCTGAACCAAACAGCCTAGACGATAGTGAACGTGGGGTGGTTTTCTTTAGTTCATCAAATCTCCGCCACACTGGCTAGCTTCTGCATACGAGTTTGCTTTAAAATGAGATTAGGTTGGCCTGTGATTTTATTCTAGCAAACAACAGTGTAATAGAAAGAAATACAGCCTTACATGACTCTTTCACCCAAACAGAGACACTTAAACCCAAGCAGGCCTAAGGCACAAAGATGCAGGATCAGGAATATTTCTCATTCCTTCACCAAATACTTTGAGCAACTTTTTTTTTTTTTTTTTCCTTTCTAAAATCACTTGCGTGAAACATGATTTAAGAGCAAAATTGCTCCAATCCTGGTGGTGTGTAACTGCCGACTATGCGCTCACTGATAATGTACATTAAAGCATAAATTCTCAGCTGACTAGTTAACTGATTAGTTAAGGCCTACGTTCTCTTGTACAAAGTTTTTCCCCAGTGATGTTATGGCCATTTTTTACGGCCCATAAAGGACGCAAATCCCCCCGCAGGTGGTCCGTTTTCTCCGGGTCAGAGATTAATGGCCTCTTGCCTGTTTGGTAACACAGTGATGGATGAAAAACTGAAATGTCTGTCAGTGGGTGCTTTGTGGTCGAAGGCTTCATAATCGGCCCGCTCTCTTCATACGCAGCGGGATTTAGCCTCGCCTGGAGGGCGCGCTGAGCCAGAACGGGATGAGGTTGAGAAATCAGGAGTGAGGATAGACAGAGAAAAATGAGGGCGTATTGTGCGTTGACGGGAAATCTCAGTTCTGGGGAGAGCGCATTCTGATCTGTGATGATGTCAACGCTGATGGTCTGCTGTGCAAACACAAAAAGCCTGCTGTGTTCAGGACGGTGTGTGTGCCGTGTGTGCGCTGTGAGTCTGAGTGACATGATTTTGTGGTTGTTGTTTTTTCCAGCGCTGGGATCAGGCCCTCAGCAAAGGAAGGAAACGGGAAAACGACAGACGCGTCCGTCCCTAACCTCATACTCTGACGCACACCAAACCCGACCACACAGAAGTATCTGAGAAAACTGAAGAAAAATAAATTGCACTATTGTACGTTCTTCTTGTGTAAGGAATTGTAGCAAAGATGGGTTTTTTTTTTTAGTTGTTGCTTTGTAAGATATTTTTTTAACATTCTCTCTTTTTAATTTGCCTTTGCACAAACAAAATGTTCATTTCAACATTGCTGCACGCGCGCTTGTGTGTGTGTGTGTGTGTGTGTGTGTGGACTTGTTTTTTTGGGGGTGGGGGGATTTGATTCATGTGAGTGTGCTGGAAGGGGAGACTGTGGGGATTCAATGGGGCATGAGGGAGCTTAAACAAGAGCGGGTGATGGTTTTCTAACGGTGAAAAAAAATGGGAAGCAGAGCGTTTGGACACATTGCAGCGCACCGTCAGGCTTCTACGTGTTCACGCAGCCGCGCTGAAGTCTCCCCGTCGCTGGATTAAACATTCATCAAAGGAAAAAGGAATGGATGGAGGGGGGCGTCTTTTGGCAAGAGACACAAAGACCCGAGGACAATCCTGAAATGAATTATATGATGGACAGAGACAAATTGGTGCGCATTATTGAATTACGTTCATTTAAAAGGAACATTTTCGCATAATATCGCTGTAGTTCTGTTATTATAACTCTTAGGCAAACATTTCATACTCTTGAACTTTAGGACGCCGTTTATGAACGAATGCGTAGTAAGGGGCGTGAACGCCGTGGTGGATTTTTTTTTTTTTTAAACAGCTGTTTTTATATTGGACTGATCGATACAAGATGATTCAGCCTTACTCAAACATTATTCATCCTGCCTGTTATCACATTTACATCCACTATTAAACATATCTGACTGGTGAACTGACTGAGTTGCATGTATGTGTGTTAAAGAAGTAGTTCAGCAAAAACTAAATCTCATTTACACCATTTTACACCTTTTTGTTGTGTGAAGTTTGTTTCTTTAGTTTTGCACTGGAGCTACAAGCCTTATGTAGTAAAGGACAACAAGTAATAGAAGTCAATCTCACCCAAAATCCTTTCTGTAAATACATGCCCAAATCTTCATATACTTGCTTCAAACGACATCGTTAAGATACGTAATCTCATTTCTAAATAAACAGCTTTGTAAATTAGCAGGTAGAGTCTTTTAAATTAGAGTAGATTTAAATTCAAAGTGGAACTATATTATGATCCACATAACTTCCCTGTACAATCCAGCTTTCAACCTTTCGCAGGAGTCGCCTAGGGGGTGGAAAGATGCCAGACTGTGCTGAGGCAAAAAGTGATTCCAGGTGTGCTACACCTATAACGTTACAGCAATCAGATACACAGTGAAGTTCATGTTTATAGATGACAGTAAGTCCCACTGTGTCCTAAATCACATCAGCACGTCTGTGTGACATCACTGAACAACTGGATGTGGTTTTGGGTGAGACAGGCTTTGCTTATTTGCCTCATAGCTCCAGTGCAAAACTAAAGATGTCAGACACCAAACATGTCTTGGTTGATCAAATACATCTGGGCTATGGGGATAATTGTGTACATTTTATTTTTGGGACAAATTCTTTTAAAGCAGCGGTTCGTTTAAAAAAAAAACTAAAAAACTTGGCGATCAGAAATCTGTATCAGAAAGTCAGTAGAAGAGTTATGAGTTTTAAGCGAGGCTGGGACGACTACCTCACGACGGAAGAGTGTGTGTATGTTTTTTTAAGGATGGGGTTGATTAACATCGACGTTCACACAGTCAGTCGATTGGTAATTGCAAAGGAACATTCAGATTGAGTCTGACGTGTATAGTTTAATTTAGGAATGCAGAAATAGCTCCTTCACTTAATGCTCCAAGCTGTGTGTGTGGAAGACTTCTTGTATTCAGAGTTTGTGTGTCCTGTTCAGGATCCCTCATGGGGGTTCTATATAAACACGTCCCGAGTGCCTCCTCCTTCTCCATTCACACGAAAAAGAAGCCCATTTATGGTTGCATGGCTTGTCTATTAACCTCGATCGAGAACCTTACGCACACGCTCTCTTTAAAGAAGCATCATAAAACATCACAAAACTGGACATGAATCTACTTAAATGATCTCTAAATGATTTCAATTATTTTTTCCCCTCCTTTATTTATTTCCCTAAGACGTGCGTTTCCCACGGCCTGTGTTGACCGTGGACACGGAGCTGCGGTTTACGCGCTGTATTTATCCGTCCGGAGAGATGGGCTCAGAAATTACACCCTACCTGATTTATGTGCTGAGGGAGTCGGCTGGTGCAATCATTTACTGCAGAGTTTATGGGAGAATTAACACGAAACGGAGGATTTATGGTGTTTAACTGGCCGGCCAGCCTCGTTTCATGGCTCCCCTGGTAAGGGCTCGCCTCAATCAGACCGTTTTTTCCCCACCGTGCCGTACTGATGAAGAGCCTCCACCATCAATCTGTCCTGTTTAACGCGCTGAAATTACGCAGTGTGTGGGAAGTGAGCAAAAGGGCACAGTGGAAGTGTACATCTCTTGTTTTCCTTCCTTCCGTCAGAGGGAGCGGAAGGAGGGAGGAGAATGCGTCTCTCTGCTCCATCATCAACATCCTGACGCGTATCATGACTCCATGAATCCTCATATTGTGTTCTTCTCAAAAGAACCCATTTAGAAATTGTACTAAAAGTGCCACGACATGAAACTTTATGTGCTCGGCTCAGTTTTTTCTAAGAAACGTTGTGATATTTACTGTATGTTACAGAGTTAGATGTTCGGGTCATTTTGATGAAATAAAAGTGTATTCAGAAATCTGGTGATATTAGTGCAATCAGGATGATCACCGAGAGCTTATGGTCCTCCATTTCTATCAGTGGCGTTTATGTTGAGCTGAAAATAAGATACTACTGAATTGGTATAAAATCTAAAGAGATGACCTATGGAACAGAAGAGGAGGGTTAAAGTGAAGCTAAGAAGAGTCCACTCATCAGTGCATGACCAGTTTTAGCTGGTGTGTTAGAGTACGAGGACAGTCTGCAGGACTACGGACACACAGGACCACAAATCTAAACTTGAGATGAAAGCTGTGGTTAAAACACAAGGTCAACAAAACTTGGCCAATCAACGTGTTAAGTTAAAGGTCTACATGCATACGGACTGTTTAAATTACAGTGAATTAGTGCAGGAGGTGTTTTTACAGGTGATTTAACAGTACGGAGGAGGCATACAGGACCACAGTTAGGCAAACTTGCTAAAAACACTGCAAAATCAGAACCAGAACTGGCATTATTGACTGTGTAAGATTCACTTACAAGGAATGTGATTTGCCCGTTGCTCGGAGAAACTATAAACACACTTTAGCCTATAGTCTATTAAGCAGTGTTTGAGGTTTTATGGCATTTAAACTCGACATCTCTGGTGTGTGTATGCATGTTTGGTTTGATTGTAATTTACTCTAAGCCTGTGGGTAAAATTTGTTTTGGATGGGATGGGATTCAGTTAGTACGAGTGTTATTTGGCTGCTCTGTTAGTGCTGATCCGCCGCTTGGGCCTGCACACGGACATAAAGAGTAGAATCAGAAAAAGACGTTCAAATATTACATACTGTAGCTGTGGAACCACACAGAGGCCTAGTAAAGAGGAAGGGGGCCATAATAAAATTAACTTCATTTGATGACTGGGACTTTATTTTATTTAAAAAACGCACAGTATACATAAGGAAAAGAAATTTGGGGCTTGGAACCAGAGGGCCGTAATTGACTTTTGTCAAACTTTACAGGAGAGCCAAGACAAAGATTTACACGCATCCTTTTGGCACTGGATAGATGTCATTGGGAGATTTCATTTGATGTGTATAAAACGTTACCTACGCCCCTCTGGTTCCAAGCCCTCAACATGTGCAATGCACAAGAAAAAAGCCAGTACACTACACATGGGCACTATACACACACACCAAGTATTTAAACACCTTACTTGCCAAAACCTCAAGCTATTTCCAGCTATTTCTCTGGCACTCTAGGACTCAATCCTAACACACCTGACCTTTCTATATGTAACTATATACACACAGATCGCTTCATCCCTTAAGGAACTGCTGCACTTCTGAGTCTCGCTGTTCGTTTTCTGCGGTTTCATGAATGCACGCCCGTGATCAGAAACATATGCTGAAACGTGTCGTGAGTTATGGGCTCAGATTTGAGGTGTGCAGCAAAGCCCAAACCTGTCATTTTCATGATGATCATATATATCGAGTGTAGGTTGTTTTTGAGCAAGTGTTTATTTTGCTCACATTTCAAGTCAGAATGCTTCCTTGAAATGTTGTTTTCCTTTTTTTTTTTCCCAAAAAATGTTACTCAATATCTTCGATTAAAATTTCATATTTGCAACAATTTCATTATTTTTGCATTAAGGTTAGATTTCCCTAAAATAAGCTTTCTTTTTCTGTCTGAAAGCCTGTGCTTACTGTTTAAGAGCATAGTCATGAACATTGATATAATTCTCAACCCTCGGTACGGTTGTTTTTTAAATGTCTTGGTGACCCCAAGGTCATGATCATTATTCTGCAGTTATTTTAAACTGCTCTGGCACTCAGAATCAGTCTGTTGCGGTTCAGCTCTCAGTGTGTGAACTAATCTGTTTCTTCACAGATATTCCCAGAACTGCCAATTAAGCTTTGCACGCAAAGGCCTGTAGAAAGTGAAGTAAAGCCAACAGTCACTTAAAAGTTAGCCTTTCACTAACACAAGTTGATTTCATTTCTCCATCAAGCAGAGTTATTATATTTAAACACAAACAATGTGTTTACAGGACAATAGAACATGTAACACGGGAGTTTTAAAGATATGACGTTACTGAGCAGGTTTGCTCCAAGTCCACTCTGTGCGTACAGAGCTATAATGAGTAGTTATATCAGAGATGGTTTATAAAACAGACTTGGGTTATTATTCTCCAGAATTTCTCTACCTTTCGTTGCACTGGCAAGTTTCCCCCTTCTACAGTAACTAGGACTCTCTGGGTAAGTTCTGCCCCTGAAGTGTACAATTCATGTTAACTCAGCTAACAAACTTGAGTTAAGCACCCAGGAAATGGCTTGAGGGTTGTGATTTGACTCCGTATGGTGATGCATTTCCTTTTGAAACAGGAAGTCAGGGTGGGACATGTCGAGGGGCTTGACTTAATTTTTCACTGCATTTAATTAGTACATGTCCCTGAGTGCATCAATATTTTTTTTTACAATTTTTTTTTAGCTAGCGTGGAAATGCCCTAGAGTTGGACCCTGAGGCACTCAACACCTTTTTCTTTCTGGTTCATTGACGAATAATAATAATAATAATAATAATACATTTATTTATATATATATATATATATATATACAGTATATATAGCACTTCATTTTGGGTTCAAAATCTCAAAGTGATTTACATATAAAAGATCAGAAAGTCAAAACAAAGTATTTATGATCGAGCACATTTAAAAGAAACAATGTACAATCACTAGTTAATTGACTATAAATATTGTATTAGTACTACAAATCATGAAAAGTTTATTTAACAAGATAAAAGACCCAATAGCTATGATTAGGTTAAATTATACAAGTTTGTTTTTAATCTGGATTTAAAAACACCTATAGAGCTAGCGTTCCTAACGTTCTCTGCAGCACTATTCCAGAGTTTAGGGGCGATATAAGCAAAACATCTTCCACCGGCTGAGCTGAGTGATGCTCAGGATTAACAGTAGACCTTCCTCAGCTGAGCGAAGCGCTCGGGATGGGCTATACTGCTTCAGAAGATCAGCAAGATACGCCAAAGCTAAACCATTTAAAGCTTTAAACGTCATAAAAGAATCTGCAAAGGATCTGATTTTAACAAAATGTAGTCGCCAAAATAAAAGACCCTTTCAAGGTAATCTATGCAAAAAAATCATAAATGTAAACAAACGTTTATGATATTTAATAGTGGTTAACTTTTATGTATGTAAAACAACGCAACACACTGCAACATTAGTAGTTCTAGCTTCTACCTAAGGCTTGGAAATCTGGCCATTATCATAAGCTGTAAATGTTGTTACATAATAGAGTTATTACACAAAAGAGCTTTGGGAGCGAATAGAGATCAATCTTAACTCTATAGACCACCACTTGTCTGTCAGTAAAAACACAACGCTTAGTCACAGTTGACTACAGTTGCGGTATTGAACTGTGGTGGCCGAGTTTGGGGTGTGGTACAGATAGTTTTCTTTTTGCGTCAGGCTACCAAAACGCATGAATGAAAAAAACATGGTTAGCTTGTGATTTCAGTGGGTTTTGGTCATCAATGTACACAAAACGTAAAAAAAAAAAAAAAAAGGATATGAACAAATTGGGTCATTCACATTGTTAAGTAAAGTGTAAATCATGAATCTTCTGTTGGAAATTCTACGCTATTAAATTGACAGTACCTACAAAACGTAATGTTTGTCATTTTTAATATATGCAGGCAAGCCAAGAGACACGTACAAAAAGCTCTGAAACACTTTCATGGGCATGTTAAGATTTAGCCAAGGGGAAAAAGAGGGAGACAAGTCAATGAGGGTGCAATAAAAACAGTATTTAAACACAGGGTGTAAAAAGGGGGAAATGGAACACAGGGCAAGAGCCATGAACCTCTAGCAATGTCACTGTTCACACTATGGGCCATTTGTAATGTGTGTGCACTAATCCTGACCAAATTACTCTGGAAAGGTTGGTGAAATCCAGAATGTCTGCTCTATACAAAGTTTCACATTCGTTCAGCATGTCAGTGTCCTTAAGTGCAGATGACTGCTGAATGTGTGCCTGTGTCAGTGTGTGTGTGCAGCTGTCTGTATGTGTGACTGTGCATATGCAAGTGTGTTATAACAGATGTAGAAAGCTGCATCAATGCTGCACTGTTTCACCTCCTGCCAGAAAAATAAACAACTTTGCCCTCAGACGAGGGCCGAGCCATGAGCACTTAGCAATGTTGTGTCCCATTGCCCCAGGCCGTCTCGCTAGATTTCATAGCAACCCAGTTGTAAACTTTATTTTAAAATGCCAAGTATATCTTCTCTTAATCTTATTGGTGGACTAAACAAACAATCCTGATGGAGATGGAGCCCCAAAGTCCCTTCCCCTGCGCGGTGGTGCTCTTGATCGCAAGTGTGTGTGCAGGTGAGGCTGAAAATAAGAAATAGTGGGAATTTGACAGCCACCATATATTGTAGAAATGTAATCTGATTTCAGTGCAGCACCACTATCAGCACCACTAATTAGCACAAAATGTAGATCGGAATGTGCATCTGTAGATCCTACTTGATAATGAAAGGTGGTGATTTGACCGCTATTGTTTTTGAAATATCCCTCCCCTCTCATGCTCTAGCCGTGGCTTTCGGTTCAGGTAACGTAGCTGGCAGCTGGAAATCTAGGCTATAGGGAAGAGGAGAGGAGGATGGATTTGGGACGCTGCCTAGCCTCAATCACAGACAAGCCCTCACTCACTTGTCCGAAAGATTGGTCACGGTCCCTCAGACATGAGATGATTCTTCTGTCGGCTCGTGTCTGAGAGTAACATTCGTGCCGTTCTGATAAATGACTATGTTCTTCTGCTGTCTCTGAGCTCAAGTAGCATATAGCATACACGTACTCCATTCTGATTTGCCTTCCCCTTTTATTGAACCTCTTACCCAGACTTTTATTCACGTTGTTGCTGCTGGAAATAAACACTCACCAAATGCAGGTCAAATTTGGCACTGGCGGGTAACTTCACTATGCTGCTTATCCACAAAAAAGTGTTTATTATGTAGTCTATATGCATTCGATATTAATCTATATTCACTCCCATCTTATAGCTAGATATAAAAATGTGATTCCTACAGTTTATCTATCGTCACCTAGGTCAAATGTAGCAACATATTGATGACGTGAGAAGACCATGTCAATGACAGAACATAGAGCACCCAAAAACTGAAAAGGGTGCAAAGAGGAAAATGACGAGGTAAAGTGGAAAAAGAAAAGCCAAATCCTTGAATGTAAAGTGGCAGGCCGTGATAAGCTCAGGTATGATAACACAGTCAACATGTCTAATGTTTTTCAAGACCATCAGTGTAATTCAAGCGGAAAGTTTGGAAAACAACTAGCCACAGTGGCTGTTAAGGTACAACGTTAATTCAACCCCTGACTGTATGTTATTTCTGAGTTGAAGATGACGGAAGCAGCTAACTGCCCACTTGGGTAAAAATAAAGCATATTTAATTCAATTCCTCCTTGTCTTCTCTGTCCCACCAGTCCTCCCCTGCTGACTGGGAGGCCCTGTGTGTAAGCCATCAGTCTGTCTGAGCTTCCTCCTGTCTGGGACTCATTGATTGTTTAGCTGGAAACAAGCTTTCAGGGGAAAATCCCCCATGGATTGTGAGTGGCACCCAGCCATGAAGCTTTGTGTATTGTGTATTGTTGAGGAATTGGTGGGTAAGATAAGAACATGGTTTAGATAAACAGCCGTTGGTGGGGATCCTGCAGAGTCATTTGGGGAAACAGTGAGCTAGTGTGACTGTTTACATAACACTAATGACGGTGTTTGCTAGGGTCTGCCGAGAAACACGTTTGGCTTCCCAATCGTTTCCTCAGACATGAACACAGTTTGCTCAAGGCCTAAATGGAGCAATTGGCATTTTAAAAGTGGAGGAGGACATTAGCTTGTGGTCATAGTTATACTATAGACAGTGTTTTAAAGACCATGCACCGCTGTTGTGCCTGATATTCTTGTACCAGCACCATGTAGGTGTCACTGCTGTACTGAGAATGGTCCGACAGCCAAATGATATCTGCTCAGAGATGGTCCTTTGGTGGGGCATAGCAAACAACGGGCTAGGAGCCAGTAATTGTATGCCTAAAAAGTGCACCTACATGTTAGGTATATCTGATAAAATGGCTAATGAGTGTGGATACATGGTGTAGATAATAAACTGCCAACTCTGTGTACATTACGGTAGTCTTGCAAGCCAGCTATCGCTAAAGCATCCAGTAGAATTATTCATGCTATTATACAAAAACATTTAAAAATTAGATTACGTAGCTTAATGATGTCGTTTGAAGCAAGTTTAGGAAGATTTGGGCATGTATTCATAAAAAAGGTTTTGGGTGATATAGACTTCCGTAACTTGTAGCGCCAGTGCAAAACTAAAAAAGTAAATTTCAGACACCAAACATGTCTTGGGTGATTGACTAAATTGTTTAAATTGTGTAATTTTTCCCAGGACTATTCCTTTAATGCCACACAGCGTGTGATAGCACTGTCTCACCATTCAGCAGGTCAAGTCACAGCAGTCTGGCTAAAAGAACGCACTCTGAAGCTGCTGTTCATGAGGAAGTTTACAACTCCAAAAATTTACCATCGTAAAAAGGTTTACAGCTAAAGTAGTACATTCTGAACTTACTGTTCGCACTGAGCTTTACGGCCTTTTTAAACAGAGGTTACAAGTCAAGCACCTGTCAGAGAAAAATCTTTACGTCTGGTTGAAGGCGCTCAGGGACGAGGGAGTGAAACTCATAAACAGGAGGAGTAGGAGCCGCCTGGGCCCTTTTTCCCACCGTTCCTCACCTCCTTCCTGGCTTCTTTAATGTGAACTGCTCACTTTCCACTCTCAGCAGTCCAAATGAAATGATTTGTAACTTGAGAATTAGGGATACAAGAAACCCTTGTATCCCTTTAGTGCGATGTACAAAAAGTATAAAACATTAATTACGGTATAAATTACAAAACTTGTGTTTTAAATGACGTGGGCTTTTTAAAAGCTTATTGCATGTTTTCCTTGAACTCTAGTGTTCCCCCCTCATAAAAAACACACTCGGTGGTTACAAGGTGTTACAGCTTACTGATGCCAGATCTCACAGTTCTCCCATTTTCCACCTCGTCGTGCCGGAAAATAAATATGCAGGAATCTCTCAGAGTTGGCCTTTACCAGGGAACCACACACGCACACACACACACACACGTGCACACACACACACACACACACACAGACAGACAGACAAGAGCTCAGATTCTCTCTCTCCCTCATACATGCACATACAGCTCAATTTTCTCACACACCCACCCACACACCTCATATACTCTGCCTGATTCTTTTCCAAGGCTCTCCACTGGTCTAAACGAGCCTTAACATTTATCGGCGACAGCTGCATTGATTTGAAGTGTGTCGCCCTCCCTGCGGCCTGCATTCAAGTGGTCAGAGCCTCTGGATTCTAACTGCCGCTGCGGTACAGTGAAGTCATACCGCTAAGGGTTTGTGTGTGCGTGCGTGTGTGATCTTGTCCTGACTAAGCAGTATGTACTTAGTGTCAGCACGGTGGCCATGGGGCATGTCCAATTCCAACATTTGGGCCAGGACACACACTGAGCGAGGGACTAAGAAAGAGAGTGTTTGATGTGTTGCCATATTGCTCTCAACCCCGTCTTCTCTCCTTCGCCAACATCTGGGAGAGCTTTGAAGCCCCATCACCACCACCTCTGGAGAGATGGTGAGAGAGGGAAAGATAGATCTTGGCTGACCAGAGAGAAGACTATGTGCTTATTTTAAGACCAGTGAGATTGAGACTGAGGTGCACTTTCTTATTTACCGTGAACAATTTTATTACAGAAATGAGATCATCAACAAATAAACTGATAAGCAAGATGCCAAATTTACCCCAATTAATGAATGTTTCTGCCAAATGTGCTGCAATATGCCACATTGGTTTTAAAGCCAACGGAAGGAAGGTTTTCTCTAAAATTCATTAGTAATAGAAAGTTGCAACTTAATCACAATTTAATACCCACATTACCTCATTATAAACAAGTGTTAGCTTCTATAGGTTAGCCTGCATACAACGCAAGCTTGAATGGTCATAACTTTGCACATGTCTGATATCGTCCTCTTTAAGCGAGTCAGATTTCATCTAGACGTACATCTCACTGCGTAGATATCAGCAAAGATTTTCAGTCTTACCATTTTGAATAGTTCCTTTTGCCTTTTTGACTAAAAATAGCTTATTTTGTAACAAGACAGAATTCAAATTTTTGTGTAATCCAGGCAAATGTGTGAGTTGGCCAACGGGGGGCAGTTATAACACTGTGTTACAATTGGTAAAACACAATGTCTTAAGTTTAATTGAAGCTTTCAGTTAATAGACCTCGTCCAATAGGATACATTCATCCATTCATTCAAATGAACAAGTGTAATACAGTAAAACATTATTTTAAAGATATTATTAAGATAAGATATTCATATATCCCTCACATTCTTAACGAGTGTAAAGTTTTAGAGGTGTTCCTATGTCATTTCTAGTAATTTCT
>JAOUQW010000046.1:22259531-22271188 GCA_028565825.1 Olivaichthys viedmensis | reverse complement strand
AGTCTGTAATGTAATGAAACGTGGAGAAGGTGAAAGGGGTGTGCAGACTTTCCGGCTTGACTGTATATATATATAATATTTTATTTTTCCATTATGGAAGCAAAGTAGTAATTTTACAGTAGTACTAATTTCACTACTATTTAATTTGATCTAAGTTTAAAAACAATAATTTAAAGTAATGAAAGTAACTTTGACACTTGACTCATGCCTCCGATGTGGAGTTAAAAAAGTCGTCTTTTGTGGAAACCAGTGTAATGATCAAACCTAAGCATGGGTATCAGTGTGTGTGTGTGTGTGTTTGTGTGGGCTTTGTTTATTATTTGTTTCTGTCCCCTGCATCGGTTTAATATTAATATATAAAGTCTCTCTGTAAATGACTCACTCGCTCTCCAACTCTGAATCTACAGACAAACAGAGCAGAAAACAAAACCTGTCATCTCTAAAGTCAGCAGTACAGCAGCATTTAACTTTCCCAGTGTCTTAAAACACGAGATGCCTCATTTCAGTTTAATAAGATCACCAGTTCTTATCTCTCTGGGAAAACCCTTAAAGTTTCTATGTAGAACCCTGCAACAGAGTGTTTCTCAATCAGAAAGGGTTTTGTAAGTAAGAACCCTTTTAGGAAGGTAAGAACCCTAAACTTTCCCAAAAAAACCCTTTGAAGAACCCTTATTCTAAGAGTGTAGTGTATAATTAGAGCTCTGTAGAATCAATATATTTTTAACACATAAATATTGAAAATCAAATCAAATGTTGACCCTAAAATCGAAAACAGAATGTAACTAGAAAAGGTTTTAATTTAATATTGTACCCTCACATGTTGATCACGACTCGTTCTTCCAAAGATATCGTGCCGTGGTGCCGTATCCCCCTCAGAGCGATGCTGAAATTGAGCTGAAGCAGGGCGACATCGTCTTCGTCCACAAAAAGCGGGACGACGGCTGGTATAAGGGAACGCTACAGCGCACCGGACGCACCGGCCTTTTTCCCGGCAGCTTCGTCGAGAGCTTCTGAGGGTTCAGAGACGCTCAAAAACCCTCAGCGAGGTTTCCCAGAGTTTCATCGTTTCACCTTGGCAGCTTTGCCGAGAGCCTGTGAGCGCTCAAACACGTTCAGAAGTGTTCGAAACAGTCAAAAGGACTTTCAACAGCTCGTAGAATGTCTGTGAAAAAAAAAGGTTTACAGAGTTTCAGCGTTTTAAAAAGAAAATGGTCAAAACTTCTCAGAAGCAGCTTCATCAAGAACGTCTGAGAATCCGCCCATCGGCTCTTCAGAAACGTTTAGCAACACAAGGACGCTTTCTTCGGTCCACCGTCTGGTCAAATTGTTACCTCAACGTCATTCTCCATGGCACATTTACTCAATGAGCACAAAGTAAAACAGTCAAAATGTACGGGCCAAACACAGACCTATAATTTATCATTTACACACACACAACTCACGACAATGCCTTTCACACGAGGAAGTCAACTGGTTTAAAACATTTTTTTTTTAATCTTGAGGAACGTTTGAGAAAACAAAAAATTTAAGTCAAAAAGCCATCATTTCACCTTCCACTATGTTGAAGCCACGCTCCATGGCCCAACAGCGATGTTTACATGCACACCAGTAGTCTAATATTAGTCATATCTTGGTTACTCAATTATGTAAACACACTCTTAGGAAAAAAAAAAAAGGTCAAATCTAGAACCCTCAAGGATTCTTCAGTTGTCCCTCTGAGGGAACCAAACAACAGAGTGTTTCCGTATTAACAAGTCTTTTGAGTAAGAACCCTTTTAGGAGGCTAAGAACCGTTAACTATCCAAAGGAACCTTTGAAGAACCCATTTTCTAAGAGTGCAGCACAGTCCAATTGTCAGGGTCCAACTGAGGTCTTATTCTATATCCAATTCAATTCAGTTTTATTTGTATAGCGCTTTTAGCAATAAACATTGTCACAAAGCAGCTTTACAGAAAACCGGATGTAGCTCTAGATCCATAATGAACAAGCCAGAGACGACAGTGACAAGGAAAAACTTCCTGAAGAACCCTTGAGAGGAACCAGACTTAAAAGGGAACCCATCCTCTTCTGGGTGACACCCGATAGTGAGATTATAAATCATTACAGTA
This sequence comes from Olivaichthys viedmensis, assembly GCA_028565825.1. NCBI lineage: Eukaryota > Metazoa > Chordata > Actinopteri > Siluriformes > Diplomystidae > Olivaichthys > Olivaichthys viedmensis. Next base: position 22,269,080 of record JAOUQW010000046.1, on the reverse strand, counting down.
GACAGTCATATAGAGACAAGACAAAAAGCGCTAATGTGTTGAAAGGTTACAGAATGTTTGGTAAGATCACATTGTGAATAGATGCTTTGCAAGTCTTCCATCCGAGTACTAACCAGGCCCGACCCTGCTTAGGTTCCGAGATCAAACGTTCTCAGAATGGTATGTCCGTAAACCAGCCTATAAAGCCTGACTAATACATAGGGTCTAGCTCAATATAAGCTGGGCTATTCAAATTAGATTTGGACACTTAAACACTCCATCGACTCTTAAACAGACTTTTGAACTTACACGAATGGCAACAGCTTGACGGTGATACATTCCAAAACAGAAGCAAAATACATACAGACGCGTAACAAATTAATGAAAAGCCAACATAAAGTATGTTAGTGAGGTTTTTGGGCCGTGACGAGCCTCCAGAACAGCTTCAGTGCTCCTTGGCATGGTTTCTACAAGTCTCTGGAACTGTACTGGAGGAACCGTTGGAGAACCGTTCTTCCAAAAGATCTTCCCTCAGTTGGTGTTTTGATGAAAGTGGTGGAGAGCTGCTGTCTAACACTTCGCTACAAAATCTCCCACAGGGGTTCAGGGTTGAGAATCTGGGGACTGTGAAGGCCAGAGCTTATGATTTACATCATTTACATCTTCATCGGACCGTTCAGTGACCCCTCGTGACCTGTGCATGCACTCATTTATTCAGGTTCTTCCTTTCATTTGTCACCCGTCTGTAGATGTTTAGATGGTTGAAAACACATAAATGCAGAAACTCACAAGGCGTTGCGCATCTGGAATGCATGTAAACACGACTATAAATGGACGAATGTTTTATACAAAGCATCTTGGTTCTATCTAGTTTCGTAGATAAACTTACAGTAATTAGGCTATTGTGTGCATCTAAAGATGTCTAATTACCCATCGAGAAGGTAAACGTGGTATAAAACAACCCCAACAGTTTTGAAAAGGTTTACAGAGTTTTATTGTTTACCTCAAAATCGCACTAAATGGCACAATTATCCAACGAGTACATTTTTGCCCAAAGATTTAAAATAGTACAATAAGGAAATTGGCCACAGATTATTTTTTCTTTGACAAAAATAACAAAATCTTAAAGTTGGGCCAAGTTGGTATTTTGGAAGAACAGGAGAAAACTACAGAAATAACTTAAGTGAATTATTTTACCCCTATATTAGTGACTCGTTCTAAATTAATGAATGCATTTTTTATTCCAGCCATTTGTAGTTTTCATGTGAGAGCCTTTTTCTTATTGCACTTTTTTTTTAGTCTTTGGTTCAAAAATTTTACTTTTTTTGTCAACTAAACTAAAAAGACCAAACACTTTTGGATTTAAACTCAGTGAATTTCTAAGATGGATATTGAAAAATTCTAGTATGAGCAAAAATGGGTTAAAATGGTCTTCAGAAAAAGTGGCTAAAACATGGTTGGAACCTATTGAAAGAGCAAAACATTCAAAATTGTCTGGTGACGCAACATACATCAGTGAAGAAGGTTTACAGAGTTTTATTGTTTTACTCTTACTTTTATTGTTTTACTCTTACTTGTTCAAATGGTTACCTCAAAATCACACTCCACAGCACAATAACCCCATGAGCACAGAGAAAAAATGGCACAAAAATGGTTAAAATCCCAACAGCTTTGAAGCACAAAGAAAAAAAAATCTGGAAATTAACAAAAGACTACATTCATATCACAAGGTAACACAGCACAAATCTGATTTTCTCCCAAAATGTGACACAGATCTGATTTTTCAAAAAAAAACTTGCTAGTCCTAGAGCAGACACATTTGGCGGATTTGGTTAGATCTGAATTTGTGTTTTTTCTACATCTGACTGTGCATGTGCCTATTGCAGTCGTGATGGTTGTCATTGCAACGTATCAGCAGCAGTTAACTTTCCAGGACTTAAAAACAGCAAAATCTCTGCATCTGGCCCTTTTACTCTCTTGCCCTGATCGTGAACAGTCGCTGACCTCCAGAGCAAATCAAAACTGTGATAAAGGCTCATGCTGTGAGAGTTTGGGTACGACGGGTCACTTACAAACGTGAATATGAACCATCGTGGCAGAAAGATCGGTTCTAAGCAAAACAACCTAATTGAGAAATGTGAATGTAGCCGAACAAATTACACTAAGTTCCCCTGAGGAAAGAGTGAAACGTTTAAAGACGGGTTTGCAAATCTTTTATTGTTTCACCTTTCCCTGAATGATTCATTCTCCTCAAAGTCAGAAAACGGCACCAATATCCAACGAGCTCAAAGGAAAATGGGCAAAACTTTCTTAATTTTGTCTGTTTGAATGGTTACCTCAGAATCACAGTTTGTGGCACAATGATCCAAAAATGGTTAAAGCACGCCGAGCTCTGACATGTCACACACACACACACTATGACCAGCATAAGTGATGCCTTTCATCCCAGGAAACTACCTGCTTCCTCTTTGGCAAAACGAGGAACCTGGATTTGGTCTGAAATCTTGTGCTAATGTGAAGTGAATGGCTATGTTCAGGCAGGCAGCTCAAATCCAATGTTTTTTTTACGACGTCAGACAATTGCGACAACAAAAACAGCAAAACCAATATAGCCGAAAACCAACATGGCCGAAAACCAGCATGGCCAAAAACCAGCATGACAGATCAGAAGAGGAGAGTAACCTGGTCCTGGAGTAATGAAGAGGTGGCCAGTCTTCTTTCTTTATGCTGGGACGCCTCCAATCAAAACTGGAAGGCACTTCTATAGATAAATACATTTATGAGGAAATATCGCGCTCTATAAGTGAACTAGGGTTCGTAAGATCGTGGCTACACAAGTACAAAGAAATCAACGATGGAAACAGTAAAAGTGGAGCCGGGCCACAACCTGCCCCTTTTGTTGATCAGTTCAATAAAATACTCAGCGTACGCACAAACGCGTCTGCGTCGTAACTATAGCAACCAATCCGGATACGTGACCACAATCCGAATAGTCGAATTGAATTTGGTCGATTGTAATTTGCAGTGCGAACACTCGGTCTAATAATTAACGGATTTGATCAAATAAATCAGATTTGCCCCGCTGTCTGAACATAAAGCCTAAAATGTTTCTCTTTATCTCTCTCATGGTCTGAGCAAAGTTTGTTCCATCCCAGATGGGAATTTGTTTTTAAATTAATGAGTTTGTAATTAAAAAATGCCTTAAACGTTTATTTAAAGAATGCTCTCGTGATCTTACTTTGCTTCAGTCATGGCTGGAAAAAACAAAAAAGAGCTAATTATTTCTGAAGCTCAGTAAGGAAACATACACAATCACATGCACAGCTGCACATTCAGTTTCTACTACTTTTAGGTAAAAAGGTGACTCGAGTTCCTCTTTTTAAATTATTTCTCATTATGAGGACTTTAATTACACACTCAATTAAACAGAATTAATTACAGAAGGGGTTTATGGAATATTAAACATATGTCTTTGTTCACAAGGGAAGGAAATGTTGTATTTTCATAAAACCTGGACGTTTTGCAATGAATTCTGAATGTGTCTCAATTATGGTAATAAAACTTTTTTTCTTTTCTTTTTTTTTTTTTTTCCAGAAAAGCACATATTCTAGCAAATACAAAACCTTCAGCCTTTCCATTACATGTCAGAAGATCACAGATGTGGTGTGTCAATACCTAGTCAGCTTTCTACACAGGAAGCCTTTTAAGTCATCAAATAAATATTCCGCCTCCCATTAGAAGAAAATTGTCTAAAAAAAAAGAAAAGAGAATAGGGATTTTTGATTGAACCGTGTGATCTAATCTTTGTAATTATGATGAGATTAGCATCAAAACTTACACTGGATTGCAGATTTAGCACAAATTCAGCAGGAATTTAGCACAAATATGGGACCAATTGAGAAACGTAGCACAAGCTTACCAGCGACTGGGTAGATTTAAGATAATTTTAGCACCAGTTGGTGGATTTCTCACATTTATCAGCGGTTTAGGGAATTTGGCATCAATTGGAGGAAACTGACGTGAAATGTAGCAACTCTTGGAGCAATTTAGCATAAATTTACCAGCAATTGGCAGAATTTCACGCAAATTTATCAGCGATTTGGTGGAATTTATCACACATTTGTAAGCGATTTGGGAAATTTAGCTTTAGTTTTAACAGCGACTGGAGGAACTTGACATGAAGTTTAGCACCCTTGGAGAAATGAGCATGTATCTACCAGCAATTGAAAGAATTTAGTACAAATTTAGCAGCGATTTTAAAGGCCTGGACTGATTGGTGATGAGTCGTGTTCAAACACAAATCAAACGACGACGCCATTTTTGCCTTTTCATACCAGTCAGTATGTCTCAATGCCTAGTGAGCTGTCTACATAGACAACCTTTAAAGACATCAAATAAATATGTTGCCTCCTTAAGGTACTTAAGCCAAATTTTTCCGACAAGCTTTTTTCTTTTTATTAAAAAATTAAATTCAAGATAGCAGAAAAGCAGCAAATGTGTGCTTAAATATTAGTCATTTAAAGTAATGTGTGTTGTTGTATTTAGGTTTTTTTTGTCAGAGTGTATTTTATTTATGATTTTATTTATAGTAATTATTATATTACAGTTTACACCAAGGGTTTTAAAATGTCTGGCTAGCTAACTAACTTTTTTTTTTTTAGCTTAGCAGGCTAGTGCTAAATTGTTGCGATCTTGTTGTGGAGCAGTATTAGCTATATAACATTACTAACTATTAAACAATTATTTTGTGCCTGTCTGAAGTCAGCTAGCTACTTAGCCAGTGATCGTCACAAACACAAGCAGAAACCACAAATAAAATAGCTATAAAAAAGAAGATCCAAGAGCAGAAACAACTTTATAAAAGCCATTTGTAAATGGCTAAGGTTCTATATTTTGGGGTGATGTAATCACTCAGTTAATTTTTATAAGGTTTTAATTGAATACTACCTAGTTAGCTTGCCTTTCAGCGCTAGGGTTGCCGAATGTTATTAGCTAGCTAACAGCTCGTCAGTGGCTAATCAATTGTCTCGGCTTCATGAGGTCATTTTGACTAATTAGCTATAATTATGAGTTTGTTTGTTGTTTCCCATTTTTATTGGTAGCTAGCTGTCTACCTACAAGGAGAATTGAATGTTTTTCCTCCAATACAAAGATTTATAAAAGTGGAAGAAATATGATTTACTGGATAGTTTAGCTAGCTAGCGCTATTGATTAGCATTGTTAACTAGAATGACAATGTTAGTTTGTACAGTTTTCTCAGCGATATGGGGCAGTTTTGAATAATGTGCTACGATTCAGAGGATTTATTGGTGCTTATTTGTAGCTAGCTAGTGAAAGCTACCAAACGCTACAGCGATGGTACCAGCTAGCAAATCTCAGTGTTTCAGTAAGCTCTTATAAGGTTGCATTTTGGGTAAAACACTGGGCAGATCACTAGGTATTGAGACACATTTTTTAATTGTATTTATTTATATATTTGATTTGATTTTTTTTTTTATTGCTTTGATGAACCTTGCAAAGAAAAAACCCTAAACGTTTGACATGACTTTGTGGTCGTTTGTCCTGTTTTCTCTCTCGTTTGTGTATTTTAGTGCCAATATTCTCACAAGCACTCCATGTTGGAGATACGGAGGTACATGCCTGATTTTAAAGAGAACATGACTGCATTGAGGAGAAAGAGAAAAATATATAAATATATATATAAATAAATAACTAACAAAAAAAAGTTATATATTGTGAAAACATATTTATAGGCCATTGGTGCTACAGTTGAGATACTGAGGAAAACTGCCTCGTGAACTTTTGACAATGTATTCATTTACACGTCGTCTTGTACTGACTACTTGTGACCTTTTGTTTTTGTTTCTTTTCATGTAAAAGTGCATTTTAGCAATAAATGCCTTTGTTTTAAAACATACAGATTGTACGTGTGTCTTCGCAGTCTCTCACGTGCACACACACAGAGGATTTCCGAATATATCGTCACAGTAATTGATAAAAAATAATCTTAGCTTAAGGGATGATCCATCCACTTTTTCATTATTTTTGATATTTGAGTAGTTTTCTCAAGGGGCACTTCAACTTTTACTTGGGTCATTTCCCAGAAAAATACCTTTACTTTTACACCAGTATGACTATTGGGTACAACCATCCACTGCGTCTGCGTCCCCATTCACTATGTAGGGATTATAATAATAATAATAATCATAATCATCTTTATTTATATAGAACTTTCATTTTGAGTTCAAAAAGTGCTTTACATGTAAAAGATCAGAAAGTCAAAACAAAGTATTTATGATAAAGCACATTAAAGAACCAATGTACAATCAATCATGAATTGACTATAAATATAGTGTTAGTGCTATAAATCATGAAAAGTTTATTTAACGAGATAAAAGATCCAATAGCTATGAATAAGCTAAATTAAACAAATATGTATTTAATCTGGATTTAAAAGCACCTATAGAGCTATAGAGTGTTCCTAACGTTCTCTGGAGCACTATTCCAGAGTTTAGGGGTGATATAAGAAAAACATCTTCCACCGGCTGAGCTGTGAGTGATGCTCGGGATTAACAGTAGACCTGCCTCAGCTGAGTGAAGCGCTCGGGATGGGCTGTACTGCTTCAGAAGATCAGCAAGATATGCCACAGCTAAAACCATTTAGAGCTTTAAACGTCATAAGCAGGACTTTGTGGTCTATGCGGAACTTAATAGACAGCCACTGTAGCTTGAATAGAACCTGGGTAATGTGCTCGGACTTTCTTTTCCTGGTGAGGACACAGACGGCTGCATTCTGAACTAGCTGAAGCTTTCTTAAAGAGACAGCAACACGTTGCAATAGTCCAGTCTAGAGTTTATGAAAGCATGCACTAGTTTCTCACCGTCATGTAGGGTTATAGCATATTTATTTTATTGTATATTTTCATATATAATAATATTATACTAATATAATAATCTTACCATTACAAACATGTAAGCATAATCAGTCCACATTCGTAGGGAATGTTTATAATATTATTATTATGTAGGTCACATCCACGGCATCACAAATGTGTCAGCGTTATCATCCCACTGTGTAGGTGTCTCTAACCACACATGCCTTTCCCTACATAGGCCACTTAAATCATCAGTGCACTGTGTGTGTGTGTGTGTGTGTGTGTGTGTGTGTGTGTGTGTGTGTGTGTATGTGCTCCAAATCACACATGCCGTCCTCCAAGTAACCCACGTCTTGCCTGCAGAAATGGAACAGTGTGCCTAAGAGAATTTCAGTTTTAAAGGCAAAGGCTACTTACACCAAAAAATGTATTTGTTTTTTTCTACTGTTTATTGCTCTTTATAGTACATATTCTCCAATATTTAGAAACTTTTAATTTAATTATTTTTGAAAGCACCTGGGAATTAACGCAGTAGATCACAATAGAAACTTCCCCGCTACACCAACTCTACACAGAGCAACAGCATCAGATGCTGCTTACCCTCGAACCCCATAAACAGTAGGTATGAAAGGGCATTACCCAAGAACAGGAGAACCTGGATGAAGAGTTGAAAAAGCTGCTAACTCCACCACCTTAAAGCCTGCTGATGTTGACCTTTGCGGCACCCCTGCTGTAGATCCAGAAGCATTCACTGACTTCTTTGAGAAGACTGCCACAGCCTGTGTGTGGCCCAAGGATGACTGGGTGTACACTTTGATTCCCATCTGGTCAGCAGAAGCCAAGCTGTTCCCCACTTTGTGGAACGACATTATGGAGAGGGTCAGCCTCACACCAGAAGGTCAATGGAGATGCTATCATGATGTAGGCACAGCAGATCCTTGACGCTTGCAGGTGATGGCTATGGCCCAATAACAGTTACCAATGGTGCCAGTCGGTATTCAATTTGTGGAACAAACTCATAACCTGATGGAAGCAGTTAACCCATGTCTCCCCCATTCTATGATTTTGGGCAATGATTGGTCAGATTTTAAACCAATGATAAAGAAATCGATGAGGCCTGACTAAGTTAACAGTGTGTGTTCTCTGTGGTATTGGTAATACAGAAAAATAACAGGAACCAAATTTGGCCAAATCAGGCACAACATGTCACAGACAAGTTTATGACACCCAAAGATGGCCGGTCTTTACTAAAACCTTAAATCTCATGAGGATAACAATTGGGACAAATGTCTTAATTCCCTTGCAGTTAGAAAATGTAATGTGTAGTGACCCAAAGACTTAACATGAACACAAAAACTTAAACCACTAAGGTGAATTGAACCTCGTCGAGTGACAGAAGGAAGTGTTAATGCACAGTTTAGCTCTCTTAGTCTTCTGAGAACAACCTGCCACCCATAGTGTAACTATTGCCACAGGCAATTGGGTCTGGCCCCGCCTCAGGTGCTCGTGCAGTTGTTGTTTTAGGAGTTCCTTAGCACCAAGCTTAGGACACCAAGCCAGACCGACCACAGAGCATGCAAGGGTTGGTATTCTTCAACCAGGTCATCCATGAGGAATGGGTGGTCTGTGAAGAGGGTGAATGGGTGAAGTTTGCCTAGGGGACCAAATGTGCTAGAGCCAGCCCTAGGGACAGTAGAACCAGTACCAGATCCAAGCAATGCCGATCTTTAGCCCCATGTGTCTACCCATGGGGCACACGTGCGCCAGATGCATGACTGCATCGATCTTGGACTGTGTAGTAGGACCAGCTACTGGTTTGCAAGGCATTATAATAATGAGGGCAATTTCTGGATCACGAGCAGACTTGCACTCGACATGTACTTGCTGGAACAGATTATACATGGGATTAGTAAGATCTGCTCTCTTATCTTTGGGATCAGCCTCCTCCGCCACTTTGTCCTCCATGGTGCCGTCTTGGCATCATTAGTTTCATGTAGGATTTTCCTGGAGAGTTCTGTTATTCCTCTGGTGCCAGGAGCAGTGGCTTCTTTCTGGTGAAAATTAAGAGGGTGGCCTTAGGGTTCCCAATAGCTTAAAGGTCTGTGGAACCTCCCGGATGGTGAACAGCACATAGTGTAGCAGGAGGACCCAGTCACATGCGTCCTTGGCCACCACACTTGACTGTATGGGTCTGATGGAAGCTCTCCACTAGTCCATCCATCTAATGGTGGTAGATCGAGGTGTGGAGATGGTGTACCTGGAGAAGCTTACACCGGTCCACCAGCAGACAGGACATAAAGGTCATGCTCTTGTCCATGAAGACCTCATTTGGGAGGCCACAACGACTGAAAAGGAGGAACAGTTCGCACACAGTGTTCATGGAGGTGGCTTTCCTTAATGCAAGCGCCTTAGCATATTAGGTGATATCAGGATATCGGCAGTAGCCTGACCAGATCCATGGCAGGTGGACCACCTCTAGCAGAAGTTTCACACCTCTATGTTGAAGAATGGGCAGTGAAACCAATCCTGCCATCTCGTGATTATACTGTTTGGGTGAGCTAATGTTCACCCATGATGATGAGTGGCTTATGAGTCGCTATCAGCTACCAAGAGCCATCAGAATAGAATAGAATAGAATAGAATGCTCCTTTATTGTCACATATACAAGTACAGTACAGTGAAATTGATTCTTCGC
>JAOUQW010000046.1:22208309-22221109 GCA_028565825.1 Olivaichthys viedmensis | reverse complement strand
GCCTTTACTCAGTAGGTTAGCTTTCACTCGCTAGGTTAGCTTTCACTCACTTGGTTAGCCTTTACTCAGTAGGTTAGCTTTCACTCGCTAGGTTAGCTTTCACTCACTTGGTTAGCCTTTACTCAGTAGGTTAGCTTTCACTCGCTAGGTTAGCTTTCACTCACTTGGTTAGCCTTTACTCAGTAGGTTAGTTTTCGCTCAGTAGGTTAGCTTTTACATGCTAAGGTTAGCTTTCACGTCCTCGGTTAGCTTTCTATAATTTTCTATAATGTTTGTACTGCCTCTAAAATGACCTCAGCTCCCCCTACTGGTTGTAGTTTAGTGTTTGTCCCGTTAGTGTTGCTGTAGTTCACCGCTGTATTGTTTTTGCTACAGTCCTGATCTTAATCTCTCTTTCATTCCTGAAAAATCTGTCTGTAAGTCCATTCTTATGAAGAAGTCATTACACAGCAATGTTTAACACTGAAACCTCGTCATTTACCTTATAAGGAGTGTTTGTTTGTCTAAACATTGCCGCTAATATGATGCTAATTTCCCCTAGCGTGGATATGACACTTTCAATGTATTTCCCATAACCTACCCGTAACTGCTGGAGTAGCACAGTTATCGTAAATACACTAACAAATGACCATATTAGGCTAATGCCAACATTATAATATACTGTATATATATATATACACATCGCTTTTCTGTATAAGTAGCAGCAGTTAAATCTTATAGTCCAGAAAACACAGAAGGTCTGGAAATTTCCGTAATCCACCTGAGGCGTGTCTGCCTCACCCTCCCTGCCTGCCAGGCATCCAGCCGGTGGTATTTACCACATCCCTCGTGCAGCTCCATCTGCTTCCCCTCACCAGGGTGCCGAGTGCCAACCGCGGCCGGAGCATCCGCTCCCAGCCACAACACATCGCCGGCTCAGCTCCGCCTCAGGAGGTCGGTATTTAAACCCGGCTCACCCCATCCTCAGCTGATCTGGAGTCGCCTCACAGAGCCGCTGTGCTCCAGTGTCAAGGGTTTAAGATCTTGAACGCAGAAGGTGACCAATATTCCTCACTCTCGCTTTTTTACCGACTTCACACTTCTAATTGGCCTCTCAGCAATAGTCACTATCTCCAGTGAATAGTTTAAATGAATGTAGGTGACATGCCATGAACTGCTAGTTTATTCTTCTCGATGAGTTACACTGACGCAACAAACATCCTTAGCGATGGTTTACTGCCGCTTTCTACTGTTGTGACCATACTCTAGGGTCCAAAAGTGTGACTCCACTACCAGCAAGTGCTTTTATTTCATTATTGAAAGAGAAATGCCAGTTGGCAGTGGCACGGTGGTGCAGCGAGTAGTGTTGCCGCCTTATAGATCCAGGGTCCTGGGTTCGATCCTGATCTCTGGCTTCCTGTCTGTGTGGAGTTTCGCATGCTCTCCCTGTGTCTGTGTAGGTTTTCTCCATTTTCTCCGGGTTCTCCGGTTTCCTCCCACTGTCCAAAAACATGCCGGTAGGTGGATTGGTGACTCTTTCCCCAGGGTGGGAATGTGTGTGTGTGATGCCCTGCGATGGACTGGCGTCCTATCCAGGGTGTATCCCTGCCTTGCACCCAGTGTTCCAGGTGATGTAATGAAAATACAAGTTGGAAAAAAATTTTTTAAAACAAGATACCATTATAAAAACAGTGTGTTCTTATCCTATTAAAAGGTTGATAATGCAAAAAAACGTACTAATTCAGTCAATATCACGGCTTAGTCGTTAACTCTTACCATCAGATAATAATTATAATATACCATGGAAAAGTATTATTATTATTATTATTATTACTAATAATTTTACTAGTGTTAGTTTTTTCTCCTTTACAGGTAATCATCTACAGGTAAGTACCTGCCCTATCGCAAGGATATTCAGATCGAATTTAATTGCAAGTAAGGATTTCTCAAACAGCTAAACAATTCAACAAAAAGAAGGTTTCAGTTTGAAAATATATGTGTTCGTATAATATTAGATATTATTATAGTAAAATGTTGTATTAGTTTTTGATAACAGTCTACTTGCTAGTGGCCTCAGACTTTTATACCCTACTGTGTCTCTTACAGTACCACAGTACTTGCCTGGTGCTGTTGAATTCGTGGGAAATGAGCCGACTTGCATTGAGTGCTCATTGCTTTGTAGGATCAGAGTGAATTCAGTTGAGGTCAATTCAGTTCAATACAACTTTATTGTCATTATACTAATGCAGCATAAAAAAAGCTTACCCACTAGTCTAACAGGTGCAACATGCACAGTACAGACAGTACAAACCCTACTAAAGTGCTGCACAGTGACTAACAGTGCACTAGCTGACATATGAGAATATTCAGTACAGAAATGGCAGAGGTAATTGAGTTCGTAGATATCAGACCATTATGATATCAGGCACATAAGGGTTATGACAAGTGTTTTGCGAGTGCAGACCACACCATGTAAGCAGCCACATTTAAGGTTTTCAAAGCATTTGAAATTTGGGGCAAAAATGGCCAGAATGCAAAAGACCTGAATGCAACTGTTAAGTTCTGGTCCGTATCATGCCTGAGATTCTGTATGATCAAAATCTCACTATCAGGTGTCACCCAGAAGAGGATGGATTCCCTTTTTAGCCTGGTTCCTCTCAAGGTTTCTTCCTTATTCCGTCTCAGGGAGTTTTTCCTCGCCAATGTCTCCTCTGGCTTGTTCATTCGGGATCTAGATCTACATCCGGATTTCTGTGAAACTGCTTTGTGACAATGTTTTTGTAACCATTGTATAAAAGTTGTACACAAATAAAATGTAATTGAATAGAAGATACAGTCTCATGTGGGCCAGAAGAAAGCGTTCAGCCTGAGCCATCACTTTGTTTTGATTTTCTATCTGGGTCTTGGCTCCTAGTTATACTGGTGACAGTTTCGGTTATTCTGAATTTGTAATCTAGGTGGGTGGAAGGTTTAGTTCTCCCTCATGGCACAGATTAGCTGACCTCAGCCTGCCTGCTGGTGTGCTTCCTGTCGACCGAGATTTTGTGATTAGGCCACACCACATTTCCCCATAACCAAAAGTTGCTCTTCAGCTCTGTGTCTAAAAAAGGAATCTGTCAGCTGATCTGGGTCGTGTTCAGATGGGCGGTGTGTGTTTCCTGTCTCTAATACAAAGCTTCGTACTACACGCCGTGACCTTTTCATCAGAACCCTGGTTACATGTCCCTGGAGCTCGTAGTAGAGCCTCCTGGCTGAGAGAAAGCAGATAGAGATGTTGTGCCTCATTAAAGGAATAGTTCAGCTAAAAATTAAATGCACCCAATTTTTCCTCTTACTCTAAATGTAATCGATCAGCCAAGCCATATTTGGTGTACGGCGTTTGCTTCTTTAGTTTTGCACTGGAGAGACGACGCTAATGGAGCTAACAAGTAATGAAAGTCTGTCTCACCCAAAATATTTTCCATAAATCTATTAGCCTTTGAGCTCCATGCAAAATATCAGACATCAAACATGGCTTGGGTGATCAACAAAATGTTCACCTTTATGCTAAAATTTTACAGCAATTAAACAGGTACACGCTCATAAAAAAGGGCACTAAACTGTACCTTTCCTTATCGCTGGGGTGGTACCCTCAAGGGTACATCTTTTGTATTTTTAGTATGTATCACCTGGAAACATGGATGTCGTATCCTTTAAAAAATAATTTAAGGTAGATAGTTGGACCAGTATTGTACCTTGATTTCGGTTTTAGAGTAAAGCTTTAAAGGTACACTACATGCACCTTCCAGGGCAAAATATACATACTAAAGGTACAAAAGATGTTCCCTTAAGGGTACCACCCCAGCAACAAGGAAAGGTACAGTTTAGTACCCTTTTTTTCTAAGAGTGCAGGGGTGTTAAGGGTGAACTCAAGTCAGGGATAGAAACCCAGGTAAATTAAACCAGCAATCAACCAGGAGACCTAGTGCAATACCCAGGAAATTATTGGTAGTCTCATGTATGAACAAAAGCCATTACATTACTGGGAATGATGCGCTGACAACTTTTGATGCAGCTAAAGTATCTTGTATTCTCAGTGTCGTGACAAGCTGTATATTTGGTCTAATTCATATTATTTTTTTATTATTATACTTGGGTGCATTGGGAAGCCAAGACTCTGCAGTTTGTACGATGAAATCGAAAAGAAAAAAAAGGTCAGCTGATCAGAAAGGTTAAAGCAACAACAGAAGGAGAAGCTAATGTAAATTAAAAAAAGAGTGGGAGAAATGTCTGGAAAATGGAGCGATCCAGAAATGAATGAGCGGTTAGCCATTTGTGCCGAGGATGATGGTCTTTGTCAGACGATGGGTACAGTACAGGATGCGGTCATTTATTAGCGAATCAGCAACAGATTTCGGGAATGCTGGGTACTTAGAGAGAAGAGACAGGTGACAAACAAACTCAAGTGTTAAAAAACATAAATTCCAGCAAATCCATTGATTTGTGTGTGAGGTGACTTTCATGGCAAATGTGAATGTGAGCATCCCATTAACACCATTTGAAGGCTGCAAGTGTGAATGAAACAAAGCCTGAACATTACTGGTAAAGGTAATGCTGATAATGTTTTGGGTTTTAATTGTGAAAAGCCTCTAAATTTGTTCTAAGCAAGCAGAGCAACGTGTATATTATATTACAATTTTATTTTTGGTCATACTGTTCCTTTAAGGAATACAAGGGCAATACATGCCGATGCGTTCGATAGTGGATGCAGATCCTCTCGAGCTCGCTGTTACCATGACACCCAAGAGCTGGTGTTTTCTGGTCATGCAAAGTGGGAAGATCATATGTCCTGTGTATTTAAAGTGTGTTTCAGCGTGTCTAGCTGTCATGTGCAGACATACACACACAGCTAAAAATGAGCTGCTCGGGCGCATCCTAAGTGCCCTTCAGAATGAGTGTGTGTGTGGGACTGCTGTCTGCTGCATCCTTTAGCGCTGTAAAGTAGGTCACTCGCTCGTCATCGGATGATGTCAGCGGCTTTATATAGCGTTCGTAAAAAGGCGCCGTAGTCAACTCTAAGCTTGGATGAGAGAACATTTCATTAAAGAATCTCAGATTGGAGAGAGACGGGGAGTTTATTACAAAATCCTACCACAGCATCTTCAGCAAAAAAGGTAGTGGAAAGAAATAACTGGACGAATATTATCTGGTGCAGCTGATCAATCCCTGAATGTCATACAGATGTGGTATTCACTGTGCCACCGGCTGATTAAGGCCGGACTCTTGTTATCAAGACGTGTCAGAATGTCACGATGACGGCTCAGTCGGCTGCTGTAGCACGTCGGCGTTATTCTCTCAATGCAATTACTGAACATCCTGTGTGAGCAGCACAAACAGTGCACAGCAAACACAGGACATCAATACGGCCGCGGCCATCCTCGTGTTTGGCTAATGACAGATAACAGAGCTGCTGGCCAGATGAACTGACTCCAAAACAGAGAGAAAGAACAAGAGAGAGAGAGAGAGAAAGAGAGGGAAAGAAAGAAAGCCGATGTTATATCACGGCTCCCCGGCCTCCCTCTGGCACCGGAACCTGATTGCCACCCACACGCTGATCGTTGTGTTACTGCTAACACACCTGGCGCCGTTCTCACCTGCCCACTCTCTCTCTCTAGCCTAGAATTCAGAGGAAAAACCCCCAGAGGAAACAAAGAGACACTGTAAACCATCTGTGTTCTGTGTAAACTTCCAAGAAAAACGACCCATTAGCGGGGTGAACGAGTGCGTGGCCGAGTGCAGACTATCAGCTATCACGGAGCGCATCAGAACCATCACCTCGTGCTTTTGGTTGGAAGCAGAAAGGAAATGAAAAGTCCCTGAACGCAATAAAGCAGCGAGGCAGAGTCAGAATCAAGAGTCAGAGTCACGCTTAGGTACAGCTGAGGTATGAGCAGGTCGGGGACGGGAGAAGACAAAGACAGAGGCATGGAGAGCAGCTGAGACCGGTCCCTCTGTGGCGTACATGTACATGTGGGAGGATATTAATAATTAAAATATTTCCAGGTTTCTCATCCTCCCTCAGGATGTAGGAAGGAAGTCAGAGAGACAGAGAGAGAGAGACACAGAGAGAGAGAAAGAGAGAGAGAGTATTAGCTTACTCAGAGATAAAAATGTTCCGGTAACAAGGGGGATGTTGATGAACTGCAGGATCTGTCCCTAAGTCAGCAGTGTCATTTTCTTTCTGTTTTTTTTTGTGGCAAGTTTTTACTACTCGTACAAAAAAAGGCCGTTTTGGTTTCTGTCTTGAGGCTAGGTATACTGATATAAAAAAAAACAACTCAGTATAAACTAGGCCTGTCATAATTATGACATTTTGGCCGTCGATTAATTGTCCTACACATATTTGCAATCAATGATTTAATTATCTTCCCTGTTGACTTTATGCTTTTAAATTTTTATTTTTTATTTTTTTAATATAAGCATAACTGTAGTGTAAAAATGCACACACACACACACACACACACAGCCAATGCTGAACATATAAGCAAATAAGTAAATTAGTTTTTTCAACAGGAAAAAAAAAGACGAGACACAGCATGAACAGTAAATTAAAAATATGAAACCTATTACTGAAATACATGAATGGATTTCTGGACAATAAACAATGTACTATATCAACATCTATGTCAATAAATAACGTACTATTCTGTACTAATCTACGAAATATCGTCATCTATGAACAGGTTTTTAGCGAGAGTGGCTAAGTTAGGATTCCACTAAATATTACTGTGTCACGACAAAACATAAATACAAATAGTCCATAGATTAAAGAATAATGATTCAAATATGATGATGCAGTAATTTGATACAATTCTTAATAATAATATCAGCCCACATGATCGACAATCAGTTAGCTTGCTTTTAAATAAGCTAGCTAGTGTTACATTAAAGAGCTGTGATTGGCTGAGCATAAATAGCTAGCTAGCTAACATCTTTAAAAAAAAAAATGGTATTAAATATAGCTAGCTGGTTAGCATTACACTGAGGCGTCGTGGTTGGAGTAGCTACATATAAATAGCTAAACAGCTTGCTAGCTAGTTACTATCATGGTATAAAATAATATAAGCATTAGATAAAATAAGGTATTTAATAAGCCAGTGTGGTGACACTGTGGTGGTCTCCCTGGAGTATGTTGGAGTGCTAAACATAAATAGTTAGCTAGCATTGTAGGTATCTAGCTACTATTACTCTGTGAAGCAAAGTATTAAATAAAATGAGATATTAAATAAGCCGGCATTATCATTGCAGTAGTTAAACCGACATAGCCTAGATGGCTAACTCAATACTGTAACGTGAACCCTTTAGGACCCCATTGAAGCGAAAGTGTTAAAATAACTCTCTTATTTGACTTCAAATTCCTCTCCGAAATCCTGTCAGGCTAGCTCATGTCAGCTATAGTTAGCATTAGTAGTGAAGATTATAAACATTTATGAATTTGACTTCAAATTCCTCTCCGAAATCTTGTCCTGTTAGCTTATTTTAGCTAGCTGGTTAGCGTTAGCAGTGAATATTAGTGAATATATGAAGATGACTTAAAATTCTAGTTTTATAGCACAATTGTAGCTAACTACCAAGCTAGCTAGCTATTTAGCTATTGATATTTAGGTGCTCCAATGTCAACCCGTTGGGCGTCATTGCACAATGTTAGCCAGCTAGCTTTAGTTATTACCTTATATGCTATGCCGCTATGACCTGGCTAGCTAATTATGTTTAGCTAATGTAGTCCAATGGGAGCTCCTTGTTGCAATAGTGTGTTATTAAGCAATTCTTAATAGCACGCTAACTCCAGCTAGCTAGCTTTAGGGAACAGTTTTCAGGTTTTCAATATTCATGTAAATATGGCACATAAATATGACGGACGTGTGATGCCGCATGACCTTTGTGTAAGTGAACAGTGTAGGTATTCATGTGGCGATTTTAGCTAATGGAACAGTATTTATGGCGTCAGGGCGGACCACCACACCGTCATTGCTGACCAAAAGCGGGTCAGAACCGACCCAATCCTTAAAAATTGGAGGAAAAAGGCCTACAACGAGTTACAATTCGGCTTCACCAAGACCTCACAGTGATTAGGGAAGGAAGTGCTCAGTCAGTTTTAACAAAACGGAGCCTGTATTTGACTCAGAGATGTTCAATATAAATGTTCTATACATGAATATTATTCAGCAGCTAACAGTATAAACCAGACAATCTAAAATCTTTCTGACTGAAATAATGAATCACCTATTTTAAGCCAAGCCCCTCTGCCTGCCCTGGTTTATCTGCGGCTTGGCCCATCTGTGTGCCCCCCCGGCCGAAAGCGGATCTCAGGAGGCAGCGGCAGGCTGGTGGCAGCGCTCAGTGGCCACTGACTCATATCTGCAGCTGACAGACACAGGCGTGGGGGGAACAGCATGCCCGCCGCGCACAGGAAGGGGAAACGCTCACCTGCCCACGCACTGAAACTTCCAGAAGGGTCATGCACTCTGTGGGGAGGGGGGAGCAGGTGTTTACTACTCTACTGTGAGGATCAATCCTGTGAGGCTCAATAACGCTGCTCACACCCTCTCGGAAAAAAGAATATCCGAAAAAGTAGGACAGAGCTTTTCTGGTTGAGCACAGGCCATTATTAAACCCACGCAAAAAAGCACAACAGGATGTCTGTCACAAATGCCTTTACTGGGCAGTAGACAAATGGTGAACAATTTTAATAAAACGTTTTTTTTAAGGTGGACGGTAACATGATGAGTTTTAAAAAACAAGATAGTAGGAAATAAAATGTCCCGAGAACACCCATTTCATGACCGGTTGGTTAACATCAGTGGGGACCTGAGACCTTCTTTCTCATGACTCAGCCAGGGTTATACAACACTGCCCGTGCTACAGAACCGGCTGTAAGAGCCGGCGTGTCATTTTCCGATAGAGTCAGGCTATAAATACAGACTGATGCAGACAGATTCGATTCAATCACATTTATACAGACTAGGAAAATTAAATGTACACAATGCATAGATAGTCGATCAGCGAAGATATGTTTGCAATGAAGCAAGGCTAATGTAGGTATTTATCTAGCATCGTGCAAACTACATGTCTAAATCATCACACACTCGACACAGAAGGCATCATTTGGCTCAGTGATAACAATCGTCCATAAGCAGTTTCACAAGATAAGGCAGAATAAGTCTATATCAAATCAACTTGGAATTATATTCTCATCCGAATCACTTCTATCATACAATCTCCGCCTTCAAACTTTAGGCCACGCCTCCGACCTGAGTCTGATGCTGGCGCGGAGAGACACTAAAATATGTTGAGGAAGAAAGTGATTCGACTTCAAGATGGAGCCACGACTGTTTTTTTTAGCTCCGTTTGAGATACTGAACAACTCGACAAAGCTGTTTGAGACGTGCAGGTGTCACGATGCTAAACTGGTGGCTTTTTTTTTTCTTAGGTAGTGCAAATCTTTCTGCAAAACACTGTTTTCAAAATGATCGGTACCCTTACTATTAATAATCGGAAAAGCCTTCCCTGGTGAGAATAACAGCACAGAGTCTCTTCATGTAATGTTTGAAAAAGGTTGGAGACACTTGTCGAGGATTTTGGACCACTCCCTCATGCAGAACATTTTAAGCTCCTTTATAATCTTGGGTTTGTGCATGTGGACTGAACTCTTTTTAATCTAGACCACAGGTTCAAATCCAGAGACTAAGATGGCTATCCCAAAACACTGATTTTATGTTCCTTTTCTATATCTGTTACCTGACTTGTACAAGTCAACAGCCATCTGTCTCTTTTTAGTTGAAAGCTTCACGTGGTGATGCATAACAAAGAGGTTTTACATGTGTGCGACCTCATATTTATACCCCAGGAAAACAGGAAATGGTCAAAGACAACAACAGAGTTCCTGGGGACTGAGAGCAATTTACAAGTAAATAATAATTTTTATCAAGGATGTCAATTTGTTTGCATTTATTTTAAATATTCCTTAGGGGTGCCAATGCTTGTGCCACATATGCTTTTGAGAGAAAATACTATTATTAAATAATAATAATTCCTATCAGAATGATTTTTGCTAGAGCGAAGGTAAGTAGTTTCTTCTTTGTTTGAGTGTAAAATTTTAATTCTTGTGTGTAATTTTTATTTAATACAATCATTTTTGCTCATTTTTTACAAAAGGTGCCAATAATTCTGGAGGGCACTGTATATCTATCAGCACAAGGTTATTTGTTTCCTTACCAATGGGATTCAGACATCAGATCTGGCAACCTCAGAAGTAACGCAGTGGATGGGTTAACCTTCAGAAACACCAAACTTTCTTACTTAATTATGCTTCTCATTAAAAACGCAAAAACGCTATTTCTCCACCCGAAACGCTGGAAAGAGCAGCAGAGCAGTGTATTGTTACGTTTTAGACCCTTTCATGTTAGAGCCTCCGTTCTAAGAGGAATAATGCTTATTCAAGGCCCATTTTGCAAAAACCTGTCAAAAACGCTATTTCTCCACCAGAAACGCTGGAAAGAGAAGCAGAGCATTAAGCCTTAAGTAGAGCATTACACTTCAAATTAATTAGGATATTACAATAGTAGGCTAGCTAGCTAGCTAGTTCATGTGGGTTTTTCCTGCGCAGCTATATTCCCCCCCCCACCATCATATGAACTTTTTCCCGGTCGACCACGGTGTAAGTAGATGCTTGTAACGTAACGCTTCTCGGAGTGATGGGGTGAACAGGGCAGCAGCCTTATCTGAATTATAGATTTTTATTGTATGTGATAAATAGCTTTTAAATTTACTAATCAAAAGGGATATCACGTGATAATTTTGTAAAGACATTTGATTGGTTGAATGCTTATGTTACTTTTCCTTTATTTCACTTATAAATGAACAGAATCCTGCAGAGGGCTGAGACTTTGTAGGCTGGAATAATAATAAAAAACCGCTTATGATCAACGATTTTGGCATGTGCGGAATCGAATCAGCTTCTACTACAATGTTATATTGATGTATTTCTAGCATCCAGAGTCCAGTTCCAAAAAACAACACAGCAAAACCGAGCTTGTTACAGACGTCATCAATTTTGGCATAGCGCCAGTGATGTAAATGTAAATAAACCTGCACTGTCTACATTATGACTGAGCCTAAGCAGTGGATTTTGGATCATGCGTGGATCATGCATGGATTTCCATAGCAAAGTTGAGTTACAAACTCAAACATAGGATCAACTGAAAGTTTAGAATCTGCACTTTCAACTTTCAGCGTAATTTTTCTGCTTGTTTCTTCTCTAATTAACCAATTAGAGGCCGGCTACCGAAAACGGCTACACGAGCACGGCTCTTCTTTTTAAACACAGTTTCTATATACACCGTCCAAACTGCATGTTCTTAATGATGTTGCGTTACAGGACTTCATCACTGTCCGTCTCTCTTAATGTACCTGATGCTGTAAAGGACAGTTCCGTCCTTGAAGATCCTCAGCAGCTTGTTCTCGGTGGTGACGTCGTGGAAGTTGGCACCTTTCTCGTTGGCGAAAAACAAGTCGGGTTTCCAAATCGAGTCCAACATGGACGGGTCCAAGTCCAGCGAGGAGTCCGGATACTCACTGTAGGCGAGCCGCGGGTCGTTCCACTTCTGACGCAGGAAAATATTCACCCTGTAGTCCTGTAGCGCCATGAGAAAAAAAATCGAGTGACACTTTAAAACTATTTTACAAGTTCATGGCGATTGAGCCAAAAAAAATGCAACATACAGAGAATTTAGAGCAGCATACGTTGTTTTTTTTTGGCCTCCATAAAACAAATATCTGGCTTTTAATCTGTGTTTCTTGTATATTATTTCAATGGTGAACTGTGACACTTGACCAATCCATACCATAATGGTGCAAGAATCAATTCATGGTGAATGGCTAAACGATCCAACATGGCCAATCCAAAGAATTTTGGTAGCTTTTGGTTGTCCAACTCATTTTTGTGCAATTCTTTTTTAACTTGGAAAAATATAATTATGTTTTATCGTTATAAAACCTGTTCATTATGTTCACACAGTTTCCTGGAAGTGATTGCCTTGACTCATCAAAGTTGCCCTTCATTTAATTTACATATTATTACAATCATTAATTATGCAAATTGTGCTACTAATACATTATATGTCCATTGTGCTGTACATCTGTGTGTATGTATAATAACAGTAAAGATGAATAAAATTTAATTTAGCCATGCCACATGAGTCCAGGCAATCAGATTCCTCAAAGCATTCTTGTAAAGCGTTCTACGAATCGATCTGACTCTTCTTGTCCAAGACAAATACATCCAAAGTCTTAAAATGTCCTATGGAGTTGATGGATTAAGTCATATAACACATTATTATGGTTCATTTATCGTATTTATCTTTCTGTGCATTTGCCATAAGCACCACAAAGCTTTTCATTATTCAGGGCAGATGCAGCTTAATTATCTTTGTTTATGGAGGACTGTTGTCTCGTATGTCACACATCATTTAGGTTCTTTTATATGCAGCCCTTCAGAAAAAAATAGATCAGTACAAATAGGATTAGCATTCCAATGTGCATTATGGTGTTAGCATGAGCTGATGGACTGCATGGTCTTTTATTATAACAGCTAATTACCCGTTAAAATGTAGAAAGCCATTTGCAGAAATAGTCTCAAATCCCAAATAATTTCCAAATTTAAGTGCGGCTAGTTATTAGCTGTGGATTATAATTATATATATGTATATATATATATATATATATATTTTAAGTATAATTAAGCATTGCAAAAAAAGTCTGTTATTGTGTATTCTTTAAGGCAT
>JAOUQW010000046.1:22194926-22208209 GCA_028565825.1 Olivaichthys viedmensis | reverse complement strand
AGAGAGAGAGAGAGAGAGAGAGAGAGAGAGAGAGAGAGACAGAGAGAGAGAGAGAGAGAGAGAGAGAGAGAGACACAGAGAGAGAGAGACAGGTTTTGGTAAAGCATATCTTTTCTGCAGTAGCCTACATTAGGTTTGTGTAATGAGCACGCGCGGTTAATATTGTGTAATACGGCAGAATGGGCGCTTGCTGGACTGAGCAGAGACAAAACTGGCAAATCTCTATAGGCTATTGCTTTCTAAAATCAGAATGACTTTTATTGACTGGGTAGTTAACTGGCCCGACACAACCACTGTAACAAACAAGAGTTGAAGAAATGAATAGTGCACGTTTTTAGCTTACAGAATACAGACAACAGCCCAAGTCTAAGAGTCATTTAGATATAGCCTATTTAAATCTCTCCTACTGCTTTTCACCAGCTCACCACAAAACCCTGTGTGCATTTGCACTCAATAAACTTCTACATGCTTGTTCTTACATTGAGATCTAGTAAAGGGGAAAAAACACTTTTATTAACACGCAGGTCATTGAATAGGCTATCTGTGTCTATAATAAACATGAGCCAGAAGTGTATTCCTGAACTAGACTGAACAGAATACTATTATTATTATTCGTAGCTACTGGAACCACGTGCGTAAAAAGTCGGGATGTGGGGTCACTGGTTCATAGTGCCATCGAATATTTCTTTCTTTAGGGTCATTTATTGGAGAAAATGACAGAGCACGTGTCCCAAACCTTTTTGAACTCTATGAAATTTAATAGGATTTTATTTTTGAAATCGATTTGTATCTCAGATTCAGCTGCAATAATACACAGTTCGTCTTTTTTTTTTCCTTCAGAGAGCCACAGAATTAGCGCAGGACTCGGTGATTACATGTCTACCCCTGTCTATGCTTGTAGTAACCTCAGTGAACAGGCTGGCATTCTAGCCTTACATTGGAGCTTTATTAACTGGCACATCTGGTGTGATGAGAAATCAGATCATTTATCGATCAATAGGCTACTGATCACTTCATTCCTGTGCTGCTGCTATAAACTAGGAGTTAGCAGGAAAACCAACGTGTTAACTAGTAGCCTAACCCTATTCATGTATCCTGCCAGGTGGCTATATGAAATGAATTCTGTAGTTCTTGGAGGGCAGTCGTGGCTTCCTCTGTCGAGATGTCGAGATATTGCTATTGAAGGCTACTTGTTCTGTTGTGTGTAGGTTAGTAGATTCACAAGACCTAAATAAATAGATACATGCACCAGCAACATCTGCACAGATGTGGATGCAGCAAGAACCGAAACTGAGTACAACCTGTTGATCCGATTACAGGGGGAAGCGCAATACACCAGCACCCCAATGGGAATTTTTCATCAATGTATTATATAGAGAAATGGAGGCAGAGCAAGCAGCATTTGTAATTCTAGAGACAGTGAGAGGTAGCCTACATTTTGGAGACTTGGAGACAATGTTTAATGGGAGTGTGAGTGTGTGTGTGTGTGTGTGTGTGTGTTTGTGTGTATGGTGGATTGGGTTCCATGAGTGGACAGAATGATCAGTAAATTTTTTCCTGACCTTTTAGCCACCCAGTTGCTTTTAAGGAACCGTGTAAGTGTATGTGAATAATATAATTTAGTGCTACATCATTAGTCACCCCACTGTATACAGTCGAGTGCAAAAGTTTGCAAAAGATAAAAAAAATTATTTTACGCCAATAGAACATTTAGTGTGTTAGGTTTCAGAGATGTTACAACACCTTGGAATTCTATAATTTTGATGATAAATTGTAAAAATGGAGGTACATTTTAAATTCTTTCATTTTGCAAGATTTTGCAATCGACTGTACATCCCTTTTTTGGTCAATAGGAGATTTATGTGAACGGCGTTCCTAACTACGTAAAAAATAAAAAATAAAAAATACGTTCCAGATGCTCTCAGGAAGGAAATTACAATTGTGTATACATTTACAAAAACGATCTAGTGAGGCAGAGTCCAATGCAAGCACAGAGCTGTTAAAAGAGCTGAGTTTCACCCACTGACCAAAAACAAGGGCGAGAGAGGTGTAAGAAGAACACAGAGAGACACAGCTAAATACGAGGGTTTCAGTAAGTGCTAGTGGTGGGCGATATGGCAAAAATATCATATCACAATGCTTGAAGACATTTACATCATACACAAGATTCAGGGTTGCCAGATCACCGGTTTCCAGTGGAACTGGGATGCCTTTGGCTTGCTTCTGCAGGTTTATTATATACATATATTTGTCCATAGGTCGGGGGTTGGAAGTTAGGGGTGAATAAAACAGCACCTATTTCACATCTTCATGACATCTGCAATGACATGTGGTTATGTCTTATCACAACATGGTAACACTTTACTTGAACCCTGCGTCATAAGACTAGCACAACCTACGTCATGGCAACCTACATCCAGTGATATCAGAGTGTCATGTTACCATTACCAGTAATTGTAATGATAGGTGTTATAATGTTTAATGCCATGACAGCTTACGTCACATGGTAATGAGCACAATTTATAAATTAGCACATTTTTATATTTAGCATGTGACACTCAGAGGGAGAGAACTAAGGGTGTGTCTGCATCGGTGTTCAGGAGCCTTCAGAGGATCCGAGTCTTCCGGTGTTTCTGAGCAAATCATCACAGAACCACCAGTGATAAGAGTCTGGTTTTACACCAGACTGTAGTAATTGCAGCGAAACGTTATCAAGTAACAAAAATGGGCCCAATATAAATGGGAGAACTTCTATTGGTTACTCTATCGGCTAGAATCAAGGACTTTAACTTGATGCAAACATCTTTAGGGAGCCAGTGATTAACTGAGGAAAGATTTAAAGGGCAAACACTAAATGCTTTAAAACAGAGCACACATGCACCAGTACAACACAGAGGTATCCAGACTTGAGCCTACATTTAATGCTTTGTCTCCCTCATGTGGTCAAACACATAGCCGGGGATCTAAACCACTCAAATCCCTCACTTCAAGAAACAGCTTAAGA
The DNA here is from genome assembly GCA_028565825.1 of Olivaichthys viedmensis. NCBI lineage: Eukaryota > Metazoa > Chordata > Actinopteri > Siluriformes > Diplomystidae > Olivaichthys > Olivaichthys viedmensis. The sequence goes on along the minus strand of JAOUQW010000046.1, from coordinate 22,205,205 downwards.
CCCAGCATTTCTGAAATGACTTTCAATAACATTGATTCAGAAACGCCCTCAGCTCTCTCCCTCTAAGTGTGCTCTCTTCTGCGATGCGGTGATCGATGACCCACGTTTCTCACGGTTACATATAATATTGTATTCTTATTGCCATTTAGCCACATTTGACAAGCAAGAGTGTTGAGAATCATCCACCAAGCAGATCATATCTGCTTAACGGTGGTCCTATGGTGTACAGACGGGTGACAAATTGAAGGAAAAACCAACATAAAGTGTGTTAGTAAGGTGTCGGGCCATCACGAGCCGCCAGAACAGCTTCAACGCGCCATAGCGTAGATTCTACAAGTCTCTGGAACTGTACTGGAGGAACTGATGGAGAACCGTTCTTCCAAAAGATGTTCCCTCAGTTGGTGTTTTGATGATGATGATGGTGGAGAGCCGCTGTCTAACACGTCTCTCCAAAATCCCCCATAGGTGTTCAACTGGGTTGAGAATCTGGTGACGGTGAAGGCCAGAGCATATCATTTACATCATTTACATCCTCATCAAACCGTTCAGTGATCCCTCATGCCCGGTGGATGCACTCATTTATTCTAATAAACTGGCAACTGAGTGTATACGATCATTTATGTATAACATATAGTATATAATATTTGGAGGCTATGAAGTGTTTGTCAAGCTTGTGGGTAGTGTTGCATGAAGTATCAAAAGTTCAGTCCTTTTTCAACACTACAATGTGGCAATTCAATACTCTAACTTTCAATACTTTGAAGACTTTATTTGAAAAGGTTAACACTATGTTGGCGGTGTGTTATCAACCGTACAGACAAGTGGAAATGTATGTGCTCCTTGTAAATTGTGAAGTTGAGCATCAAGGGTTGCCACCGCAAACAGGTTACTTTAACAAAAGTGCTAGTAAATTGTCTGTAGCCTAATTTCTATGTAGCCTAGTTTTAAGTGAGCTTGAGAACACATTGGTGTTTAAAACAGAAATCTGTTTTTCAAAAACACAGACACTCACACCGTAACCCAAAATTATGAATTTAATGTGGTCTAAGGAAACGTGGTCCAGTGAGAAAAAATTCCATTGCCAACAAATTGCGTTTTCAGGGTCATTTGCATCCAAAACACACCCTAACCCTAACCCTAGGTGAAGTGTTTTATTCATTAACGCATGTGAGCTTATGCGCCTTGAAAAACAATCGACATGTACAAACACAAAAATACAAAATGGTATTTATTTATTTGCTGAATATCAGGAGTCAATGTTTAATAAAAAAATAAAATAAATGTTGGCCATAGTATTGTTTTGGTATCGGTATTGACATTAAAATGATGGTATCGTGACAACCCTGCTTGTAGGTCAAATGATAGAATGTCTGAATTCTCTAGAAGAGGTCAAGCGGCAGACGATGAGGTGAAGGCGGTATCTTTAATGAAATGAATGGAAGTCAAGTTTCTCTTAGCCGGCTCTCTTGTGCTGAGAAGCCCAAGAAAACGTCCCATCAATTCAGCCGTGTTTGGCGAGGAATCCTGGCCCCTTTAACTGAAACCCATCACACACTTCCTCTGAAATGACAGCCAGGGGAAACATGAGTCTCTCCTCATAGCGAAAGGGCAAACACCATTAAAACACGGGCCACCAGGGGGCTGTAGACATCGCTCTCTATTCACTTCTCCTCCAGGGCGTGAATGTGACACACACACACACACACACACACACTCTGCCGGTCAGGATTAATCTCACTCGGCACAAAGGGACCAGAGAGACAGAGAGAGAGTGAGTGTGTGTGTGTGTGTGTGTGTGTGTGTGTGAGAGATGGACGTCCCTGAGGGACCCTAAAATCTCTCAGCAGAGACAAAGTCATCCAAGGAATATGGTGATTATGAGAGTGATGTGGATATTGAAATCTCCAAGTGACAAACACACACACACACACACACACACACACACTCTTATTAGGGATGCAACGCAATACTCTGTATCAGATCGGTGCGTCCTCTAATCCTTATGTCAGATTAAATTCGCTGACGAAGGAACACAATGACCCTAAACTGAGCACGCTCACATTGCTCTGACTTTTGATTGGCGGTTGCTGGTGTCAATCAGGCATGCACACACACACACACACAGACACACACACGCGCACACACACGCACACACACACACACAAAGATCAACTCTGAAGCGCATCACACTCTTATGTTTCATGGACTTCAAAAATATTGAAGTACATGAATATTAACCACACAGATGTCTTACAAATGCAGCAACATTTGTTCAAACCCGCCACGCACAAAATCGTCCACGCGCAAAAGGCGTACGCCTGTCCAACAGGCAGCCACCTGGGAAGAAAAAAGGTATCATTTTGTTACATCATTTATCAAAAATTAGCACAAATTGCCAAATGTTATTTCTCAAATAAGAAATATTATCAGTCTTTACTCATAGTCCAAAGTAATGTGTTACTGATTAAAAGCAGTAGGGATGATAACACTTGAATAAAATATACGGGGATTTTACTACAGGAACACACTCGACCTCGGCAGCCAGAGCAACGTAGCTGAAGGGTTTTCCTCAGAGAGTCACACACTGTTCCCTTCACACTCTGTACAGAGGCATTGCTCTTTGCTAACTAGTTCTCTCAGATGGAGGAGTCCAATCTGAACACGTAGAAAATGCTGTGTTTGCCATTTAGAAAGGAAACGGCTTTAGAACCCAATGTGATTTCCAATGTAGTTCTGCTCCTATAATGTTCCCTTGAGCCCTTAAAGTCATAGAACAGCTTTTAAAAGAGGGAATGGGATTCAACCAAGGGGAAAATGGAGAGGCCAAGTTCTCAAAAGCAGTTTTGGATTGGAACGTGCATTAGGACTCAACTGCTCCATCTGTTGGACACTTCTCAAAGGACAACGCGCTTAGCATCTTGAGTGTCCAAGCGAAAGAAAAGTCCCCACTTTTAAACCACTCTTGAAGCCTCAGGAGAGCTTTGTCACGCCTGGAATGTCCTTTCTGTCCATTTTAAAGGACACTCTGAGTACTTAGAGCTTTTTAAAAAACCTGTCAGCATGGGCACTACCACTGCACGGCATGATGCAATATGTGGATAGAAGAGGCAACCTTCCCTCAATTCCCAGAGTCACTACTGGTTTTTCTTCACGGTTCTTGCTAAAGGCGTGTACAATTTTATTGATGTTTGATGTTCAGGCAACATTTTCATGCAAGACCTTGTATCCACCGAAGACACCTTAATCTATTCTAACAATCTACTGAAGGCACATCAATGTCTCTATTGGGTCTTTGCTTCAAGCAACATTTTTCCTCATGAATCTTGCTAAATAAAAACACCATCTTGATGTATTAAGGAAAATATTTCAGTCAAATTTTCTCAAATATAATAAAGGCCTTAATAACTAACTGATCGGTTAAGAGTAGGGAAAACTAAGGTTTCTCTACTGAAGGCTCCTCAATGCCCAGAGACTCTAATCAGTCTTCACACTGGGGCAAAGCTTTTCCTTCATATAATCAATGTTCAGGTTAATTTTTTTACGCAATACCAAAAAATCAGCCCAGATCTACTGAAGATCCCTTCAAAAACACCAATCATCTACTAGGCACCAGAGTTACATCAGGGTTTTTCCTTTATGAATCTTGCTATATGAAAATAAAAATAAATCATTTAATGGTATTTAGATATTTGAAGTTCAGGGTGAATTTTCATTCAAGACTACAAAAACAAAATCAGGCGTGGATCCGCTGAAGATCCCTCATCTAATAGTCCTTTAGTGAAGGAACCTCAAAGCCTAGTCTTGAAGTAAGGTCTTTCCTTTCCTTGCTAAATAAAAACACAATTTAATTGGTATATACAAGTCACAGGGTAAAATTTTACATAACAACATGTAGCATCACATGTGGATCTTCTTTTACCAGGTCTTCATTTAAGGAAAGATTTTTCTTTCAGGAAAATCTTCTTTAACTTAAAAAATTTCAATTACATAAAGATTTTCAATGATCTTTTCTTGAAGGCAGCTTTCAATGCCCAGAGTCGTGTTCTTCGTGGACCTAGCTAACTGGAAATACAGTTTCATAGTGTTGATATATTCAACATTCAGGGTAAAATGTCCTTGCAAAATCATGTTATTATGTATTAAAGGCTACAGTAAGGACTGAAGGATTAGACAAATTTTATGTGTAATAATATTAACAATAATATGAATTGTTATTGTTGGGGAGCTAATTTGACGCCCAATGATCCAGAGTTACCGCAAAGTGACCAGACTTGTTGAAGGCTTTACCACCTTCATCATTCAACAACTATCACATCACAAAATTCATTAGTCATACATATACATTTATACCAGATGTTCACTACTTTTAAATCACCTGTAAAAGTGGAGACACAAAGAAACAAGAAAAAGAGGTGGGTACAAAATACATCTGAATTAGGGTGAAAACGTTAAGGATCAATATTTTAAAGCCGTAGATAGGTGAGCCCAAACCATATGATTCTAACGCCTTGATTTAAATCTATGTATGTGATGTCATACCTATGACATGAAAAACTCATTAGGTGACATGATGGTGAAGTCAGACTGGTGTGTGCAGGGTCTTAACTCCAATTCCCCATGCCCTGCACAGAAGTTTCAAAGTTTTTCCCACTCCCAACAGACCTGAACGGAGTAACGAAGGACTTGATAATGAACTGATCATTTGGATCAGGCGTGTTCGGAGTAGGAAAAACGTTTAACTGTGCAGGGAACGGGTTCCCTAGGACCAGAGTCGAGAAGCTCTGGCATAGCACATCTTACCAAAACATAGCACAGGTATGACATACCTTAAACACATTGACATACCCCAGAACCTTAGAAGTACCTTAAGAGCATACCATAGCCTACCTTAAAGGTATCTTTCCACACAGCACAGACATTTCCATGCTCAAAAATGATAACGATGAGACAGCCACTTCCTGCGTGAACTATCCGAATGCTTTGAGGCTCCTCATATGGGAGGACACACACTTCTTCTGGAAGTCCATTTTCAAAACACACCAGCTGCTTCCTACAAGTGGCGGCTACCACAGTAGATTTCAGCGAATTGTCCATTTCTTTGGCTGAAAGCACCACCAAACATCGGACAATCGAACTGTAGACATTGGGTAAAAGACAATCACCACTAAAAGTTCTTCCATCCTCTATGAAGTAGAGGAGAGTTTCGTCTTGCCCATCATTTTTTGATCCTTCTTCTCGCGTCATCTTTCGGGAACCGAGTATTCCTAATTTACTTTGACGAAGAGGCAACTCACCAATAAAGTTGACCTTCAGACGAAAGGGGACTTCCCTAACGCTACCAGCTTCCGAGGACGTGTAGAAGACAATGTCCTCATGACTCCATACCAACGTCGGTCCATGCAAAATTGAGACATTGTCCCCCATCTCGTAAGGCAATGAAAATTCCACATGCAGCTTTGCACTGGTACTACTGCTCAAGGAGTACAGCATGTACTTAAAACCTTGAGACCCCTTCCTGTGCAGCCTCAGCAAAACGCAAGGGACCCTTTGCCTCGTTTTGACGTTAACGGCAGCGTTGCAATGAACTACGTTGACTTCTCTGGAGGCGTTTTCGTACATGGGGATTATTTTGTCGTCTTTATTTAAGAAGGTGCCCGAGTCTCGGGTGAATGACATCCGCCAGAATGTGATCACGGAGCCTTTCGAGCTTGGATGCTTGCACTGAAAGATGAGAAGGTCGCCATGGAGTGCGACCATTTGGACGTGCTGCTCTGGGGCCATTTTTGCGGATTTATGGATGAAGAGAGCAAGGAGTTGCGATGGACAAGAGTCGTTACCAGGAGTTCTGAAGGGTTTGTGACGGGAGTTGCGATGCGACAGTTGTTACAGTTGAAAATGGAGTTACAAAAGATGCAACAGCAAGAGTTGTGACAGAATTTGCAACAGAAGTTGCGTAAAACAAGGAAATGTAACAGGAGCAGCTGTAACAGTTGTTACAGGGGGTACAAGTTAAACCAGGAGTTGCGATAGAAGATGGGTCAGTTGTGACAAAGGTACAACAGTTGCGACAGGAATTTGCGACCGGTTTTGGCAGGAATTCAGTCGAGACAGAAATTGCGAAATGAGTTAATCAGGAGTTATGACAGAAGCATGACAGTTGCGGAAGAAATTGTTAAACGTGTTGCAAAGAGGGACGGTTTATGAAAGATGTCGAGACAGTTGCAGCAAGGAGTTTTTTAATAGGACTTGGGATAAGGTTGTGACAGAAATTGCAAGTTAGGTCAGCAGCTGAGACTAGAGTTTTGACAAGAGTTGCAGAAAAGCTGTGAAGAACAGGAAACCGGGCGAGAAACGTCAACAGGTGTTGTGAAGAAAGTTGTGGCAGCAGGTCGCAGGAGGCATTTCCACAGTCGTCACCTCGAATCTCGCCGAACGCCTGTCCATTAATGATGCTGCAAAACATGTGGGAAATAAAGGACACACCTTAATCTTCCTAAAAAAGACAAATCACTTCACCATACAACTGACACCTCATTGTTTTCGCTTAGGTTGGCTTGTTACTTAGTTAGTTAGCTAATACTGTAATAAAAAATATAGCTAACTTCATTTGCCAAGTTGAGTAAACTGCTGCAAAACACGGGCAAAACTTTAAAAATGACTTTTGTACTGCACACAATACCTAAATATGACCAACTTGTTAGTCTGTGCTCTCATTTCTGGCAGCAAACAATTCCCGCCATGTTTTTTTTTCTTCCCCACCCGTATTCCGTTACTTCCTCTCACGAGCGGTACTCCGATTGGACAAGCGAAACCATTAACCAATCCCAGGCGAGAAACCGCCATAATATTATCCAATCCAGGCCCAGGTTGGGCGGGATTTGTCGGAATACGCGTGGGGAAAAAAGAAAAGTCACGAGTAGAAGACTTGCATCGTGGCCTTTCTTAAAGTTACAGTTATTATTTTTCAGAAATCTGTTTTCGATCGACACTATTTTTTTATTTTATTATTATTATAATAAAATGGTTTCTTACTTTAACGTTAAATTAAAGTCGACTCCGACTGTCTAATGTATTACAACTCGTACTTTCAAAAAGTTCAGGATTTGCGTTTGCTTCTTCAGAGCCAAGATGGCTGCCGTTAGGCTACAGCTTCAAAAAAAAAAAAAGTACAACTACTTTTAGAGCCAAAATGGCGGTCAAGCGGACCTCAGTTTCATGAAAACGCACAGAAACTCGGCTAACTTATGACCAGTGTTGCCAGATTGGCTGCTTTTGTGCCCTTTTTTTAAGAATCCACACAATAAGCTTCTGATATGGTCTGAAAACTGTTTTAAATAGAAGATATGAGATGAATACGTCGTTTACGTCAATAAACACGTTTTCAAAACACATTAAAATATAGTTTAAATGCGTGTTAAAGTACAAAAAAACAAAAAACAAAAAAAAAAAACCCCAGGATTTAGTATCAATATTGTTTGTGGGGTTTTTTTTTGTATCTTGTATGTTTTGCTTGTCTTACTTTGTAAAGAAAATTGCCATTCCGATAGCGCTCCCTTTGAACTAAACTGTACAATTAATCCAAATATATATGAAATAAATAAAAAATATAAACGGGTTCTTTTATTTTGTTAAGCGCGTGTATGTTGAAAGTCAATCCGGCCCAATCTGGCAACCCCTCGTCATGAGCCGGGGGAGTTGAGAGCAACATGGCGGACGGTGCCGAGCCTGGACCCGAGCAGGTGGGCTCGCCACTTAGCGTTAAACAGAGCAAAGGACAAGGTTCCGAGGGTTCTCGCGCAACATGCACACCTCATAATAACGCTTTAAGGGTTCTGTGTTTAACAGGATTTGGAGAACAAGATCCAGGAAGCGCGTCAGAGGTTTAAAAACGAGTTTGTTCAAGGTGAGTGTGTGTGTGTGTGTGTGTGTGTGTGTGTTTAATGACGTCAGCCAAACTTCCTTAATTAATTTACATGAACGTCAGATTCATAATTTAATGCATTTGTCTTATTTATAACATGTATTATGACAGCAAGTGCACTTCTGTAGGGAACAGGAGTCCTAAATGGCACCTTTTGTAAAATATAGTGCACTTCTATAGGGAACAGGAGTCCTAAATGGCACCTTTTGTAAAATATAGTGCCCTACATAGTGCACTTCTGTAGGGAACAGGAGTCCTAAATGGCACCTATTGTCAAATTTAGTGCCCTACATAGTGCACTTCTGTAGGGAACAGGATTCCTAAATGGCTACATACAGGATGTATAGTGTGGGTGCCATTATTTTTAGACTCCATGTCGAGCATTTATATAGAGTGCTGTGGCCTGAATCCCAAGTGGTTTCTTTTTGGACATATAAGTGCCCTAGATAGGGTACAAAATAACAGGCTCCTAGACCTTATGTAGTGGGAGCGGAAACAGGAAGTGCTCCATATTGGACATCAAGTGCACTGCATCGGGTATTAGGATCTTAAAGCCCTATGTAGTGCACTTTATGCAGGGAGCTGGGCGCTGAACGCCAAATAGTTTCTTTCTTTAGTGGACATGTATAATTAATTAATAGTTCATAAGCTGTTATTTCATGCCCCATGTAGTGCACTTGTGTAGGGTAGGAGTGGAACCTAGTTTATGTCCAGTGCAGTGGTCCACTTTAAATGAATCCCAAAAAATTAAATAAATAGTTGACTATAGGGTTTATTGGGAAGTATGATCTTTTTTTTTCTTCTTTCTTTTCTTTTTTTTAGTCTTTTTTTCTTTCTCTAATGAAGCTAATAATGTTCATTTATTATTGAATTGTGTGATTAATGATCAGTTCTCCTGTGACATTGAAACAGTGATGATGTAAGAATACTTTGCATCAGAATCCGTTCAATAATAAATAAATAAATGAGGTGAAAGGTCATCACAGGCTTTTACAAAGCTGTCCTGTTTGCTCTTTTATTATTGTTTTATTTTATTTTTTTAAATTATTATTTAAGAACCTTTACCCCAAAATCATGTTGCCTGTCAATAAATTGCTTATTTACTCCAGCACCATTCAGAATGAATATATTCAGCGCTGTGCAAAAGTCTTGGCACCCTAAATGTTTTTTATATATATATATAAATTTAGTCTTCGATGTTTGTTTGCATTAGAGCTGCATTTTAAAATGTATGAAAAGTGCTAAATAGGAAGTCATGCACTAAATAGAAGATAAGAGTAGATAGTAGTATTCATTTTATTATTAGTAGTAGTAGTAGTAGGAGGAGGAGGATTTTTAAGCTGTTAAGGCCGCTGTTAGTTTAAAGCAGACAGAAAATTAAACTCGTAGTAAAATGCTGTAATTTTCTTTGTTGTTTTTTTTTTTCAGATTTGACGGAGAAATATGACGGCAGAGACGTGGAGAAGCTCCAGAGAGACGACGCGCTGGTCGAGCGCTACCTCACGTGGAGGCACTTCAGCGTGGACGACACGCTGAAAATGATCGACGAGAGTTTTCTGTGGCGAAAAGAGTTCAATCTGAACGGTGCGAATAAATCCGTCTTCATTCGCCGTGTAAACATTAAATAAACAAGGAACACTTCGTTTACACGCGTTAGGAGTTTTTATTAACATTATGATATTTATTCCCGCTTCATTTCTACAATAAAAATATCACTATAATAAGAAACAACGATTATTTCTTTTCTTACAAATTTTTACTTTAACACATGATTTTCTTTAAACCATCGTGTTGTTCACTGTTTTATTTTAGCATATTGTTGAAGTTGTTGTTCATAAAGTAACAAAATATGAAGATTTATTCGTTTATTTTCTCGCTAAATTTCCCCCAAACTATACGATCTGTTCCGAATTGTTACGATACCGTAATATTAACGAAATCATTTCTGCACTGATGTAAATAATGTTTGCGTTTTTTTTTCTTTTTTTGCCCTCTGCCAGACTTTATAATTTTATTTAGATTTTAATTAATTATGAATAGTTTTAGGGGGAGGTAGTAGTAGCTAAATTATAAATTAGATTCAGAGTTTTGCTAATTTAGGTAGGTTTAGCTGATTTATATTCAATTGCTTTTAACCCATGGTTTCAGTAAATGTCATGAATTAGTTCATTGTAAATTGAGTTTATTTAGCTCATTTAATTTAGGTCATTATTTAGCTCATTTAATTTAGGTCATTATTTAGCTCATTTAATTTGGGTCATTATTTAGCTCATTTAATTTGGGTCATTATTTAGCTCATTTAATTTAGGTCATTATTTAGCTCATTTAATTTGGGTCATTATTTAGCTCATTTAATTT
>JAOUQW010000046.1:22179520-22194826 GCA_028565825.1 Olivaichthys viedmensis | reverse complement strand
TGTAGGGATGAGGATAGAGGGGTAGTGTACGGACTGTAGGGATGAGGATAGAGGGGTAGTGGACAGGCTGTAGGGATGAGGATAGAGGGGTAGTGTACGGACTGTAGGGATGAGGATAGAGGGGTAGTGGACAGGCTGTAGGGATTAGGGTAGAGGGTTAGTGGACATGCTGTAGGGATGAGGGTAAAGGGGTAGGGATTTTTGTTATCGGTGTTATTTGTTTACAATTTTTGATTCAAGTCAAAATCAAAATTCCATAATACAAGTCCAATTTTGCTTTATGACCAATTTCTTTAGGGCCGAATGAAATGTTGCACAAGATGTGGATATAGTCTGACCCTTTTGCTTTCTTTTTCCATTTTTCCTCTCGTTTGTGTTTTTAGGTGAATTTTGCAGAGGAATCAGACAGAACTGACAGTTCGAGTCGACTCCGAGGCGCCAGAAAACCTCTGACCACTTTTAAGGGCACTTTGCTGCATGTCAGGTAAGAAGCTGTGATCAAATTACACACGAAGGGTCCACGTGGTAGAGACGGAGGAGTAGTGTACAGTGGTAGAGACGGAAGGGTAGTGTACGGGTGGTAGAGACGGAGGGGTAGTGTACAGTGGTAGAGACGGAGGGGTGGTGTGCGGGTGGTAGAGACGGAGGGGTGGTGTGCGGGTGGTAGAGACGCAGGGGTGGTGTACGGGTGGTAGAGACGGAGGGGTGGTGTACAGTGTCTACCACCTATTCACCTATCCTCATCCCTACAGCCTGTACACTACCCCTCTATCCTCATCCCTACAGCCTGTACACTACCCCTCTATCCTGACAGAGGGGTAGTGTACAGGATGTAAAGACAGACACTGTTCTAATTAGGTTTCGAACACTTACCCACATTTATTTGCCCTCTCATCTTCCCCCTGGTTGAATCACCTTTAAGAGCCAAAATCTATCACTCTATTACTACTATTACAACCTCCTTTTTCACAGCATTTTTAGCCTGGAGTATCGAGTGTGGCAAGCAGTGAAGGTGCACTCGGATGTCCCCTGGTGTAGCAGAGTTGCGGGAATGTCCTTTAGCAGTTTCTTAAACCAATGCAGTGCGTTTCCGCACCGTTTCCGCCTTAGGCTGGGGTTAGATTAGTAAATACTTTTAAATGTAAGGTCTTAGTATGCGATTTAAGAAGCAGCTCATAAAGACAAACTAACCGAGTTCGTCCGTGTGTTTAACATCTCCATGCTGCTGCACAGAGGCAAATATGTGTCCCAGAATAGTTGGCATGAAATCGCTAAACATTTTACAGGTCGTCATGGAATCCCCTTTTTCTCCCAATTTGGTCATTTGCCAATTCCCACCCACTAGTTAGTTCTCCCCTATCACACGACAGCTACCAACCGGGGAGGGTTGCTAGCTTGCACATGCTTCCTCCGAGACACATGAAGCCAGCTTCTGTATCTTTTCGAACTGATGCTCATGCACGTCACAGGGCAGTTGAACACTTGTAGGAATGCGCTAGCTGCTATCTTCTGTATACAACAGCTCACAGACGCTCACGATTGGCTACTGTCGCTCTAATTGACAGGGGAAAGAGTAATATTATTCTTCCCACCCAGAGAATAGGGCCAATTATACTCCATTGGACTCCAGGCCACGGATGGCTGTTGCATCGTCGGGATTCGAACTCGTGATCTCCCACTGATGGGGCCAATGGTTTTCTGACTAGTTACTGACTAGTGCTCCTATTCTAGCAACTCCTGATTTCGGTAAGCTAGTGAGGGGGGGGGGAGCATCCTGTGTGCTACTTCCTAAGAAATTTAAACTTCATCAGAAACACTGCTCTACTATTGAGAAAGAGGCTTTAGCTCTCACCCTGCGCTTAGAACCGGCAGCGATCGATCTACGTTGGTCGCTTGTGGGCTTTCCTATCTTTAGTTTACTGCTGGTTGCTATGGTTTCTCTGGTAGCGCCAAGCTAGTGCTAATGGCCACACAATTGACATATCTAGCTACGGGACATGGACAAAACCACCCATTTGACCACAAATCGGATGTTTTCCTGCTAAAATAAAACAAATTTTGGAGGGAAATCGCTTGTGTGTAAATTGCATGCGTTCAGTGCATCACTGATCTTCGCAATCGATGCTGCCTTTTTGCGGCAAAAAACACCGCCGTTCTGATTTGGGTAAATCAAACACTTGAAGCCCGTAGCAGCACGGCTAGTCTCAGCAGCTGGTTCAGGAGCTACGAGTAGGATTGAGAATCTGGAACCAAAAAAACACAGATAATGTTGCACTGTAGGGGGATAAAAAGAAGTGTACTGCCGTCCCACTCCCCCGTTGGTAGGGTTAGTCTTGTCCGATATTATTTTGAAGTATATGTCTCCTTTTCTCCACTCGTAGTATATACAGATTATAATCCTTTGGTTTTCCTCCACATCATGAAGAACTGGATGGGACAATGTTCTGGCCAAGTGCCCTGTCTAGGTCGTAAGTGTTTTCGTACATGTGTAGGGCTTGTATCATATGGGTTCATGTGGGCTAGTTTAGGCTACATTAGATCAGCTTCATAAGGGTGGGGGTGTTGGAACTGGTGCACGTCTGCCTGGTGCATTCTCTTTCTAACTTTTGGTATTTTTAAGTTGCCTTGAAGTTTTGCCTGCAATCACCTGCTGGGAGCCTGTCACACTTGATCTTGCTCGCTCTATCTCTCGTATCTTGTAGCTAGCCCTGAAGCAGCTGGATCTGCAGCCACCACAGCCTTTTTTCTCCACTTTTCAAACTCTAGTTACTTTGCTAACTTTGTAACTTTAGTGTGCCTTGTTGCTTCCCTTAAGCCAAGATTATAAAACCAGCTAATCAGCACGCCAGCTAATTGATTGATCCTTGTCTCTTTCTGCTTCAGTCCAGCTGAAGAACTCAGTTTCGGGTCTAGAGAAACGGACAAAAGGTGTCTGATCATCTTGAATAACGTCACCAAAAATCAAGTGGCCTTTAAGGTGAGGTGTGCAGACTCGCAGGGTCGTCAGATGAGCCCTCGGATTTTCGCCTGTTTACTAAGTGATTTCTATGCATACGATTTTCCTTTTGGTGCACAGGTGCGAACAACAGCGCCGGAAAAATACCGCGTTAAGCCGAGCAGTAGCAGCTGTGAGCCTGGTGCTAACGTGGACATTTTGGTTTCTCTACATGGAGGTACGAAACACACACACACACACCTGTACCCTACCCCTCTATCCTCAGCCTTCATCAGTTATTATATTCTGAATTTGTGTGTGTGCAGGTTTCCAGGCGTCTCCTCAGGATCGTTTCTTGGTCATGGCAGCAGAAATGGAGACAAGTGTTGGATCTTCTAATCTCGCCCAGTTCTGGAAAGAAGTACCGAAATCAAAAATCATGGAGCACAGGTGATCAAACACGTTACTCGCGCTGTCCTTCCTATTCAGATTTAAAACAGGGACAAATTCATGAGTTAGCCTTTTGTGGTATCTTCCTTCTGCTTTCGTCCAATAGAAAGGTTTGTGATAACTGCTGAAATTAAAACATCTTGTCTGCTGCAGGCTTCGGTGTCACATCCTCGAGGCTCCTAAGTCTATTTTGAGCAATTTGAATGAAGGCGCGTGCGTCACATCAACCAGCGACACACGTGATCTACAAACAGCGGTAAGTAAACACACACACACAGCTGTGCAGAAACGTCTACAGTAAAATGTAGTATAAATACATCACTTTCAATATTGTGTTTTAAATATTGTGATATATCTGCGAACCAATGATGATTTGTGTGTGTAACGGCTTATCTCTTACCATCTTCCTCTGTTCTCAGGCTTGGATTAAAAATGGATTGTATTTATTATTTGGTATGGGTTAAATATTGCAGCATATTGTAGAAACGATTATCAGTCGCTCACTAGCTTCTGGGCTGTTGTAGCAAAGAGCACGCTAACACAGCTAGCTAGCACAAGAATGCTACCCAAAAATGCTGCCTACCTAAGCAGCCTACTCCAAAATAAAATGAGAGTGTAATGACCGTGTCCGTGATCATGTGCATTAAATATTGCTGTATGTTGTATAACCTTACCTTAAAAAAAGACAAAAATTGCTGATTTAAAAACATGTTTATTTTGAGCCTTTTTCCTCTCCGCCCTCCAGCTAACGCAGATCATGGTCACTAATTATCGACTGGAGCAGAAACTGGAGACGTGTTTATGGGTGCAGAAGGTTCTTCTTGTCATGGTTTCTTTCCTGATGGCCTTCAGTTTCTCCACCATCTTTTTACTGTGGACGCCATAGACTGGACAATAAGACAAACCCCTGACCAATCAGCTGCTGAGGATCTGTGAGACATTACACGTTGCCTCTGACCAAACTGTGCGCAGAACTTCCTGCATGATCAAGACTAATAATAATAATATTATAATGAATAATAATGTATTTTTATGACTCATCATGAACAGTGTAATTTATAACAGATGTGGCTTGTATAGTAATTATTTAGCGACAGAATTTTGTGATCCATTGTACAAAAATCAGTTGCAGGTTTATTAAAAAAAAAAAACCCATCTTTTTGTTAACATGTCTTTACGGGCTTTTGGTGTGTCATTTATATTACACAATAGAGTTATGATGGAACTGTTTTAATGTTTCTCTCAGACAAGACGAGTTGTACATTTGTTATATTTGGTACTTCTAACTTTGCCATTGACACTCACTTGTCATGAGGAACCCATTTGTCTTGGGTTCCAGCCTCAGTCATAGCTCTAACCTCATGAAAGAGTCTAGAGCAATTTCAGTCCTCTTTTTCAAGCATTCGTTTTGGTATATCACTATGGGACATGCCCCCTTGCGCTGTCCCTCAGGAGCAATATTCCGTCACGCCGTGATTGGCTGGCAATCTGAGCCTGTGTTGGTGCCCACCGTTCATGACCGCATAAAAAGGAGGAGAGACAAATAGAGAAGCCGTTAAGAGTCCCCAGTTGGGTCTCGCAAGCACGTACCAGTGCCCCCCTGCGTATCCAGACCCCAAGCCAAAATGACAGCCAAACATATTGCAGAGTTCCCATTTAAACAAAAAATAAAGGCTCTTATTCTAATGTGCACAAACACACGAACTCCCATATAACACCACAAGAGGGAGTTCAAGCTTCACCTGTGACAGTGGCTGCAACGAGCACCGCAGAGTGCAGACTCGCATCGAGTCACCAGAGGTTAAAATACACTATGAGCTCTCCTGAAGAACATTTACTGTTCACAGATGAGCATGACTTTTTCAGGAGAAGTTCAGGTTAGTTTGTTTTTTTTAGTCCAATGGAATGGTACAGTCACAGGCCAGAGGGGAATCCACTCGCATTTTGGAAGAAAAAAATTATTTCTCTACAAAACAAAGGCGCAATAAGAGCTGCTGATGCTTTCGCTCTTGGTATTTTCCGCTCCCAAGCCAGAGACTGCCTTCTTACACACTTGGCAAGCAGAATGTGCAGTCGTTCATCTGCGGCCCACTTCCCGCATGGAGCACAAATATGTTCTCGAGGCTCCTTTGACAAAACACCTGGTTACAGAACAGCTGCTGCTCAAACGGACTAAACTTTATTGACCGTTTTAATCTGTTTTTGGGAAGAGAGAATTTTTCAGGCGAGATGGACTGCACACAAACAACAAACCTAAGGAAATATGCATTCAGATAGCTGGGGACTAGGTTCAGGACAGGTGATCTACAGAGCGCTTATTTCAATACAAGAATTTCCTCTGCTTGAAAAATGATATTATATATGTATAGTGTCTATATATAATATACAATATACAGAAAATAGTCACATTAGCTAAGAAGGAGAATACCTAGAAAGTAGCTAGTTACTTTAGCTAAATTAGGTACGTAGTGAGTTCCAAATAGTGAGTATTAGCTAAATACAAGAGCAACTAAAAGGTAGCTAGTTACCTTCGCTAAAAACAGGTAGCTAGAACGTTGCTAGTCGCCTTAGCTAAGAAGATTTGTAGCCAGAAAGTAGCTAGTGTGCTAGGCTAGAAAAAGTCTATTGGCCCTAGAACCCGATGCATGAATATTTCTGTTCTCAATCTTCTCGGTTTCTTAACTCAGGAACCGTGTAGCGCTCAGAAACGCAACACGGACCATTCGAATCAGAAGGATCGACGCTGTCCAATGTTCATATTGTGCAATAAACTGGCAGCGAGTTAATCAGGTTTGGAAGAGCCATAAATGTTTAAAACACACGCCTGTCTTCTTATCTTTGACTCTTTTGGATTCAGGCTGTTCATGCAAATATGTGCCGATGATTAATGTGTGTGAAGCAGACCAGAGGGGAAGAAAACAAGAAGTTAGAAGGTAGAAAATGAGTGTCCCACCACACATTAGAGGTTTGGAGAAATAAACTGTAGCTTTCGTTTTGAACTTCTGCCCCTTTTTTGGCTCGGGCGGCTCCAACATCCGATACCCCTGCCGACCTCAGTGCTGGTCTCCACCCCCCACACAAAATTTCTAGGGGGGTTTTCTCCTCCTGTCCTGGGAGGCTGGTGATCTGGACTGGCTGTGCTCCGGGACTCACCTCAGCGCCAGCCCCTGGCGGTGCAACGGGAGGGGGGAAACAGCTGCTGCTGCGGCAAGGGAATCTATATGAATTCGCCCCTCCACTCATCCAAACCCACTGCCCCTATCGCAACGGGTTTTTCTAGGCCTGTCTTTTCGGATCGGGCTTTCTCCTCTGATGGCGATTTCGGCGTTGCAGAGCCTTCCTCGCTTCCTCTGCCGCGTCTGCAGTGGCGAATTCTGCAGCCAGACGTGCCGGGTTCTTAGCCTTCAGAAGAGCGTAGAGCTCCCTTTGTAGGTCGTTCATTCTGTCACGCTTCTGGAGAGTCGGGAGACGAGAAGGCGGGATACATACGCAAAGCCTTTTAATCATACTAAACATACACAGGCAAACAGGTTAGTCATTCAACACGCGTAGCTTAAACTAAACTCTAACATGAACCTTTACATTGACACGGGCATAACATAGCGGGGATAATGTAGACAGACTAATCAAGGGAACAAACGAGACACAGGTGAAACCACTTGGGAACAGTCAGTGATGGGACAGAGAGGAGACATCAAACAGAAACCACAACATCCATTTCCATACGCACACCGTGCGAGGCGGCGTGCATGTGACATCTACAGTGTGATTCTTATGTGTGTACAAATTGTTATTGTTTAACTCCGAGGCAATTTTAGAGACTGTCCGGCCCTGGGCAACAAAATAATTATTTTTTTAAATGTATGGGGCACTTCTAACTGATTTTCTGTTGTTGCTATTATACTGTAGTGTGCAAAAGTCTTACATTTTGATTCTTGGAACATCCTACTAGCCGATTTCGTTTTATAAAACTGCACGACAGTGTGCCTAAGAGAATTGGTTCAGTTTTAAAGGCAAAGGCTGCGAAACACTAACACACTGATTTGCTTTAGTTTTTTATAGTAGCTTTTTAATTTTCAGGAACTTTTAATGTTTTGGGATGGGTTTTTGTAACATTTTCGCTTTACAGAATTTCTTTACATGTGCCTAAGACTTTTGCACAGTGCTGTATGTCCAATAAAAGTTGTACTATTATGAAGCATATTAGTGCGTATATATCAAAATGTACAAATGTCAAGCTGCTATTTCTTGAAAATGGCAGTTCTAATGACATATATAGGCATGTAAATATGTGACATATGCATAGAAAGATATTATATTGCTCTGCAAAGAATTTAAATATTTAGTACAATCCCATTTTAGAGTTTTTCCAACTCGAGAACTGTTGGTATTTACAATATAAATCAGAGAACACAAATAATATCAGTCCAGTACAGTGTGGTGTTACTGATGATGCGTGTGGTAATATCAGGTGTTAGTCTTTAAAATATCACAACTTTTAACACTGTGCTAGGAGTTTCTATGTGTTTAAATATATACTGTATATAGATTTTATTTATAGATGAGGATTTCTGACAGGGTTAAACACTAATACAGGATCTGTCTCAGTCATAAATAATGTGTTCATGAATAATAAAGATGAATTAAGGAAAATGTTGTATTAGTGTTTGATAACTGATGAAATAAAAACAGTTATTTTTAGTGGACAAAGTCCACAAATAAAAAAAGCAAGACGTCATGGCCGCATTTCTGGCGCGGAGAGTTAAGAAGAAGCACATGATGCCTCAACTCGTGATTTTCTCTGAGGGACTGAATGAAGGAATGAAGGAAAGGATGGACGTCTTTTCCTCTCATCTGTCTTCCTGCACTTTTCTACCCTTTTTGTAACTAACAGAATTCATAAAGCAGTCAGAAGAAAAGTCTGAACTGTAATTTTAGATTTTTTGCGTGGTTCTGGATCATGTTCTTTATAGCCTAGCACTTTCTTTATTACATATATTTATATATTTCTACGTGCCAAAAGCATGGCTTCTCCTCGCCTCGAGACCTTCTGCTGTCCGAATCGAGACGCCGCAACGGATTTTGTCGTCAATTTCCAGCCTGTTTTCTTCACCGCTATTTGTGTAGGCAGCGCCGGATTAAGCGTGATCTTCTCTGTCCTGCAGATTCTGCCTAAACGCAGAGGGTACAGGCGATTTGGGACGTACCCGCTCCCAAAACCGGCCTCTTCATCTAGGATTCTGTTCATCATAAGTGTGTGTGATGTTCTAGGATGCGCAGGTAAGGAAGAGCTCGTTCATCTCACAGCAGCTACAATTTATAGCTATAAAGAATTTAAATACCATACACTGGGAAAGGAGTGTTAAGAGACCTAACCAATGAACACACAGAGAATCAAATGAATCTGTATCAAAATGTAAATAATGGATTCTTTAATAATAACAACTGATTGCCCTAGTGGGGAAAAAAAGAGACTACACTTGATTATGCTACATCACACTTGTGTTAATGGTTAATACACTTAAAGTGTGCTTTAATGGAAATAGAGTAATATAGTATTAAAACCTAAGTTTAATTGTGCTAAAATAGAACTATTTTAACTGTACTTAGGTGGACTTTAAAGATACTATGGTTCATGTATTTTTTATCCATGATGCACATCTACTTAAAAGTGAGATTAAAATATATTTTATATGTATTATGATTGCATTACTATTGCACTTTGAGTATATTAGAAATGTACTAAAAATACATTTACATGAAAGTGATAGGTATACTCTCATTATTTTTAGCGCATGTTACTTGGTTACATGCACTTACAGCAACATCAACTTATAAACAGATTATTACAGTCTTGTAAACGCCATTTGCTTTCAAGCAATAGTCTTGGGGCAAATACAAACCTATGAATGTATAAAGTCTAAATAAAAAGAATTGCTTAAATGAAAGTGTATTGTAATTAAATGGTGATTTAATATACATCCTAGAAGCATTTTGAAAAATATATTTTATAATTAATATAAAATATTATACTTAAGTAAAATGTGTATTTTGTGTTAAAAGGGAATTTAGTTAAAGTGTGCTTAAATGCATTGCTTTAGTAATTGTTTTTAACACACTTTGCAAAAATATACAAGAAATGTATTTAAAAACAAGTATCTACGTAACAAGTCTATTTTATGAAATGAGTTCTAACTAAAACTATATTTCACAGTAACGTATTTATAATAATACTATAATACAATTGTATTGTAAGTATGATCAAAGTTTAACTTTCAAACATTTGAGATTAATATATTTTTAGCATATTTTAATTAAATACATACACATTTGTTAGTATATTTATAACATACTAAGACTAAGAATTTCCGGATATTTTAAATATAATTAAGTGCATTTATTTATTCACTGGGGTGAGCAAAACATTGTATTAGTGCTCAATAGCTGAAGAAATAAAAACAGAACGTCAAAAAAAAACAAAAAAAACAAAAAAAACACTAAATGTCATTTAAACGTATGTGTGATGCATGCAAGACGTCATGACTCTCGTTAAGGACCATGGTGTGTGTTATTTATGTCTTTAACATAAATCTGGTCAAAAATGTAATCACAGTTCTAAATCAGTGCCCATAATAATAAGTAACCATGACTAGGATCATAAATAACAATTTAGCCTAGGTATATATTTACGCTTCGCTAAAACTAATAAATCACACAGAAAGCAAGGATTTATAGGCTACAGTACACGGAAATGTTTTAATTAAAAGTGACTTTTCATTTCAAATTCATTTTAAAGGATCTAATAATGTTTACAATTAGGAATTTGCTGTTCTTTGAGCTCTGACCCGATCTACTTTCATTTTGTATTTTGATTATTTTAATATTTATATTTTAAACCGTTAACTGTTGTCTGATATTTTATGGTTTTTAGTTCCCAAATAGTTCCCTATTTTGTCAGTTTTTTAAATCATTTTTGAAACTGTTAGTTCTATAACAGCGTTTTTATTCTGTATATCATCCACGTCTGTGCTGTTTTTTGAATAGGAATCATCGTGAGGTCGTCGGTTTGGCTCGGCCTTCCCAGCGTCATCAGTGACATTTCAGTCACTAACAGCAGCAGCACTTGGCCCCAAGCTTTATGCGTGGGCAGCGCTGTACGTCTCACACACACACACACACACACACACACACACAGACTCACTTCATTCACCAGATGTCTCAATCTCCCAAGTTTGAGTTAGTCTCCATAGTTAATCAACAT
The DNA here is from genome assembly GCA_028565825.1 of Olivaichthys viedmensis. Taxonomy (NCBI): domain Eukaryota; kingdom Metazoa; phylum Chordata; class Actinopteri; order Siluriformes; family Diplomystidae; genus Olivaichthys; species Olivaichthys viedmensis. The sequence continues at coordinate 22,184,180 of JAOUQW010000046.1, read as the reverse complement.
GTGCCCCTGTTGCTAATTTACTCTCAGCACATTTAAAGAGGAAGTCCACACTATATATATATAATCAAATTTTAAAACTGTAAATACATTTTACAGGTTTTTAAGTTTGGACTTAGTTTTAAATGTATTTTATTACGGATGTAATTTGTTGATTATTTTCCTCTAACTGCATGTCCCGAAGTGTTTTATTACTTACATAATACAGCTATTCATATGAGCGTCTGATAGCTAATAGCTTAGCCCCAGCTCTGGTGTACTGGTGGATAAAAACCCATTTTAAAGTTCACCATTCTTGTCATTTACTTAATATTTATGTAATAAGAGTAAATAAATGAGTTCCAAATTATATTTCTCAGATGTGGATCCAGCTGTTCTTCAGTGCCTCCTTCTGGTGGATGTTCTGCTATGCGGTGGACGTATTTCTGGTAGTCAAACGATCAGCTGGAATCAGGTTTGTTTTTCATTGATCTGTCCCATGTGATAAAGAAATAATTGTGATACATTTTAAAGAAAACTAATTCACAGAATAGAGTACGTAACTGTCTTATATGTGATGGATATTATTTTTATTTTAGATATTATATTAAATTAATCCCAGTTTCAATGACAAACAATACATTTAACAAATAGTAAATCTGACTAATTTAAATAACGGCACAAATTTGAATTTAAATTTAAACTGTATCCATCTTTCTATCGCTCTTTGTCTCTAACTGTTCATCATCTCTCTCTCTCTTTCCCTCTCTACACTTTTCTTTCAACTGTTTGTCCATATTTTGTTGCCGTTCCATCTTTCCATTTTTTTCTCCCTTATTCATTTATTTCTTTGCCATTCTCCATCTCCTTCATCTTTCACTCTTCATCTTTCTCATTATTTGTTGCTGTATCTCTCTTCTTTATTTCTCTCCTCCTTTATTCTCTCCACCCTTCTCTCTCTCTCTCTCACATTTTCCTCCAGCACCATTGTTCTGTATCACATGATCACGTGGGGTTTGGCGGTTCTGCTGTGTGTGGAAGGTGTAGCAATGCTTTACTACCCCTCCCTCTCAAGGTACACACACACACACACACACAGTTTATATTCATCATCACTGAGATGAAGTGTAGATATATTGGCAATTTTAAAATAAATGTAACAGTTGTTTTGGTATTAAATATAAAGAGGTGGCCTACGTGAATGGGACGGAACAATGCTAGAACAATAATATTGTGTTCTGTTTCGCAGTTGTGAAGACGGACTTCAGCACGCGATTCCTCACTATGTCACCACTTACGCTCCGATGATGTTGGTGCTTTTGGTTAATCCAATCCTGTTCACACGCACCGTCACAGCTGGTAAGGTTTTACCCACAATCCTCTGAGGGTTTTCAACATCTGACCTTCGCTATGCGAAGGCTTGCAAGGTTAGTTCCCAAATTTACTGTAAAAGCGCAATCCCATTCCTGATACATCCCATTCCTGATACATCCCATTCCCATTTCAAGTGGTTTTGTGCCACATGCCAGACCGGCACTGTAAATAAGAATTTGTTCTTAATGCTTCACCTAGTAAAATAAAGATTAAAAAAAAATAAAAAATTCCCAATGTATCCCATTTCTGATGCATCCCATTTCCGATGCATCCCATTCCTGATGCATCCCATTCCCAATACACCCCATTCCCGATGCATTCAATTCCTGATACATCCTATTCCTGATGCATCCCATTTCTGATACATCCGATTTCCAATGCATCCCACTCCTGATACATCCCATTCCTGATACATCCCATTCCTGATACATCCCATTTCCGATGCATCCCATTCCTGATACATCCCATTCCTGATACATCCCATTTCTGATGCATCCCATAATACACCCCATTCCCAATGCATCCAATTCCCGATACATCCCATTCCTGATGCATCCCATTCCCGATACATCCCATTCCTGATGCATCCCATTTCTAATGCATCCCATTTCCGATACACGCCATTCCTCATGTATCCTATTCCCGATACACCCCATTCCCGATACATCCTATTCCTGAGGCTTACTATCATAGGTGTCAAAGGCATGAGCCACCATTTAGCTATATTCAAAAATGAGATTGTGTCAGCTTTCATTAATCGTTAGCAATTATAGCATGTCTTCTGTCGTCTGCTGTAGACACTTTTAATCAACATGATCCTCTTGTTTCTTCACAGTTACATCACTACTGAAAGGACGTCAAGGAATTTACACGGAAAACGAGAGACGTTTAGGAGCCGAAATCAAAATACGATTCTTCAAAATTGTTTTGGTGTTCTTTATTTGGTGAGACATTTTAGTCTACGTCTGTTCATAAGCTGCTAAATGAAACAGGGTTGTTTAAGCAAAACTACAACATTTCAACTTTTCATTAAAAAGATAAAGGAGGTGATCTGGTAGTTTCTTAGCAACATACACACCTCATTAGGTAGCAAGTTTAGCTTAATTAGCATGCTCTTAAAGGTTTAGCTTATGTAGCAGGTGTACACTACAGGTCTTCTAAATTCTAAAAAAAAATCTAAAATAGATTTTAAAGAGGAGAACATCCCACAATTAATGGAGAACAAAAAAATATATAATATATTTTTCTCAAAAATGGCAATTATTTTAATATTCTTTAGGGGTGCCAATCAGTTTTTAAAGAGAAAACGCAATAATAATAATAAAAAAAGATTTTTATAAGATATATTTGTGTTAGATGAAAGGTAAGTAGTTTTCTCTAATTGTTTGAGTGGAAAATTTTGAATCATTGTGTGAAATGTTTATTTTATACATTTTTGCCCATTCTATTGAAGGGTGCCAATAATTCTGGCATTGACTATATATATTACACATTATACTATGTACTCAAGATAAACTTTTATTTGTATGTGTTGTGTTATAAAAATGGTGTTTTGGATACAGATTATATTACAAAATACATGATTATTGCTTATTTATGCTGTGCTGCATTTATCCACTTTGTAATAAAAAGGCTAAAAAAAAATTGTACATTTTTAGGATAAACAAAAAATAGTAACACGTAGAACATAAATCTGTATATAGTGTCAATATATTATTGTAGTTATAACAAAATAACAATCCTTTTAATTCAGACCTGCCTCATTTCCATTAAACTGACAATTATCTGCAATGTTTACTAAAATGTATTTTTATGTATTGACTTAATTGCTGAATACCTGATATTGCTAAATGAAAGTATATAATTTTCCTCTCTGTTTCTTGTCATCTTAGCTGGCTGCCAAACCTGGTAAACGAGAGTTTGTTATTTTATCTGGAAATGCAAACCGATGTTCAAGCTGCTGAGCTAAAGAACGTTCGTAACGCAGCCCTCATCACCTGGTTCATCATGGTGAGTTAAAGACGGCAAATAAATAATCAACCCAAATCATTATCAAATCGTTTATTTATATTTATAGTATAGTCTATTTATTCAGCTGTTCAGGTTTTATAATAATGAACCTAACGCTAATACTTAATAATAATGGGCTTTTATATATAACAGTAGCTTATTAAAACAGTAAATAGCTCATCTGTAGTTGCTAGTTTGACTTAGTTAGCATGTAGTCGCTAGTTTAGTTTTCTAATGTTGCTTATAAAATAGTTTGCTTATAACTGTTTATGTGTTTTACTCTAATAAACACTATACTTTCAAATATAAAACATTTACTAAATAATATACAAATAATTATAATATACAAATAGTTTTTATTAATTTATTTATAAATTAATGTAGTTTATAAATAATATATCAAATATACCCGCGATCATCGGGGTCCAAGCACTTTGCACGTACTTTGCCCCAAATTTGGTGAGCCTCCATAGACTCATCTAATGTCGCAGAATTTCCTAAAATTTGGTGAACAGTCACTTGATGATGGCCTCTATCCACCTACCAAATTTCATCATGCTTGGCCATTCACAAGTGGCTGCTAAAAATTTGATTGGCTGTTGGCGGCCGTATTTGTTGATCGGTCCAGCTGTTATTTTAGTATACGTTAAAACTTGTTAGGTCCAACAGTCGAGTAGTTATTAGCATTTTTAGTGAAGGATTTTTACAAAATTGAGGGTGTCATGTCGACTATACATACCAAGGTTTGTGAAAATCCGACAGTGCGATCACAAGATATTGGTCGCTTAGTCCATATAGGTGACACCCTAACATTTCATTGGTCTGTGGCTTCTGTACCATTTGGCCTATCAAAATTCTCTGTATAACTTTGTAGTGGCATGGTCTCTAGATGATAAATGCCAAATATCGTGAGCAAAGAATTCAAATAAATCATATCTCCCATAAAGCAATGTGTTGCTGATCTTTTCCTGCAAAGTTCCCGGGGAAATCTACTAACACCATGTACATAAAAACTGCCCATGTGCTTCAATACGGCCTCAAAACCACAAGTGTGTTTGAAGTAAGGAAAAGAGTAAAACGATGTTAGTGCAAAGGTAATAAATCTATCTACATTGAAAACTCAACTTTAAAGTTCAACACAAAGCAGTAGTTCAGTATCTCAGCAGAGTGAGCCATGTAAAGAGTAAACTTCACTCCAGTCTCCTCCACTGTTTCGGGCTTCTCCACAACAAGCAACAGGACGGATAGCACATCTGTTCTGTGAGATGCAAGACCACCAAATTTGGTTTAAAATGGTGTT
>JAOUQW010000046.1:22163331-22176459 GCA_028565825.1 Olivaichthys viedmensis | reverse complement strand
TTCGGATGATGTTAGAATTAAAATGTTTATTTCACTGTGAAGACACTCTCAAGAGAAAGACTTTTACACAACAGTTTGTTGGTATGTAATTTTTTAATTGTTTATTCAAGACTGTTAAAAAAATGTTTTTTTTTGGTCATTTTGTAGTATGAAATCGAACATAAATCCTACAATTATCAACATTTTGAGAAATGCCTCTGTAAAATCCTTCTAAATACGCATTAGAATGAACATGGAAAAATTTCATGAATGCAAGTAATCTAGAAACTGAGATTTTTGGTTCTGAATATAGAAGGAAAAAAAAGTGATTTTGAGAAAAATGTTTTTAAAATTGCAAATGTGATTTCATGTGTTTCCACTCGGGTAAGTGTGGTTTATAAGGTTTATAAAGGAAATTTACATATGTGTCATAATGACACATACATTTACATATATATCAGGAAACACGCATTTTAGGGATATATGACATGACGTGATTGTGCCAAATGGGGCGGAGCTAAGCCTTCTTTAAAGTTGCTAAGTTTCAGATAATACAGTGGTCTTGAGTGGACAAAAACAGTGAAATAAACACATTTCTGTTGAGCTTTTACATTTTTTATTACTACAGTGTAAGAGAATAAACATTATAGATGCAATTTAACAAAAATCTGAAAAATGTTTGACCAAAATCGTCATTACTACCTGTAGTGTCTCACCTTAAAGAAAAGGTAAGTCGTTTTTGAAGTTGTTTGAGTGGTAACTTTCAATATTTGTGTGAAATGTTTACTTTTATACAATCATTTTTGCCCGCTCTCTAAAAGTGTGCTAATAATTCTGGAGTTGACAAAATGTGACTAATGACAATGGGACAGTAGGGCCCTGTGGCACCATTGCAGGATTTTTTTGTAGCATTATTGTAATTTCAGCCAATGTTATATTAATAAATGATGTTACAATTACTAGTATCTACAGGGTTCATGAGCACAGGAGATCAGCTGATAAGATTATTTGCCTTTGCAGGATGTTTCGTATCATTATTGTAATCTCAGCCAATAAACAATGGTACGATTTCTTTTTAGGGTTCTTGAGCACAGGCGATCAAGCTGCCAAGGGGAATTATGGACTCCTGGACCAGATTCAGGCTCTCAGATGGGTAAAAGAGAACATACAGGCTTTTAATGGTGATCCTCGAAGGGTGACAATATTTGGATCTGGAGCTGGAGCGTCATGTGTCAGCCTGTTGACTTTGTCACACTATTCAGAAGGTAAATTTATGTTTTAAGCAGTTGGGTGGCTTTAGAGTTTATAATGTTGAAACCCTTGTACTTAATGTTCTGCTTAATGTCAAATTTTCCACTCAAAAAAGTGACTGTAAACCTATAACAAAAAGGTGATCCAGCTCTTATTTACGCTCCCACAAACATCCATTGCTGAGTGTATAGTGTTCTAAAAGGTTCATGGTTAGCACTGTTTGACAGTTTTGGTCTATATGTTCTCCAGATCTGTTCCAGAAGGCAATTATTCAGAGTGGTACAGCTCTTTCTAGCTGGGCCGTTAACTACCAGCCAGTCAAGTACACGCGAATGCTGGCCGAGAAGGTGGGATGCAATGAGGACGACTCTATGGAAATGATCCAGTGCCTCCAGAACAAGAACTACAAGGAGCTCATTGAGCAGAACATAACTCCTGCCAAGTACCACATCGCTTTTGGACCCGTAATTGATGGAGATGTTGTGCCAGATGACCCACAGATCTTGATGGAGCAAGGGGAGTTCCTGAACTACGATATCATGCTCGGGGTGAACCAGGGCGAGGGCTATAAATTTGTGGATGGTATCGTGGACAGCGAGGACGGCGTTGCTGGAAATGACTTTGAATTTGCCGTGTCAGATTTCGTTGACAACTTGTATGGCTATCCAGAAGGGAAAGACACCCTGCGAGAGACAATAAAATTCATGTACACGGATTGGGCAGATAAGGAAAATCCAGAAACAAGACGTAAAACGTTGGTTGCGCTTTTCACGGATCACCAATGGGTGGCGCCAGCTGTGGCCACTGCGGATCTACATGCTCAGTATGGTTCTCCTACGTATTACTATGCCTTCTACCACCACTGCCAGAGCGAAATGAAGCCGACCTGGGCAGATTCTGCGCATGGAGATGAACTTCCGTATGTTTTTGGCATCCCAATGATTGGCCCAACTGATCTCTTCAGCTGCAACTTCTCTAAGAATGATGTAATGCTGAGTGCTGTGGTTATGACCTACTGGACCAACTTTGCTAAAACTGGGTTAGTGGCTTACACCAATAATAGCTTGAAAACTTGATGGTAGAGCAGATTTTCTTTTGTGATTCATACTCGAATTTCATTCCAACCATTCCATTTTGCAATGCCAATCAATTTATTTTTGTAAAATTCTGATGCGTGCCGAGCTTGTATCATTTCAGGCTTGCTGATGGTAGAGCAGATTTTGTTTAGTCAGTCATTTATGCTTGAATATTAGATTTCTACCCAATGCATCCCAATTTTTTTGTTAAATTTGCCACCATGTTTATCAATTCAAGCTTATGACTTACAAGATCTTTGTTGTACTCTTTTCAGAGACCCAAACCAACCGGTTCCCCAAGATACAAAATTTATTCACACCAAACCCAATCGCTTTGAAGAGGTGGCATGGTCCAAGTACAATCCTAAGGACCAGCTGTATCTTCACATTGGTCTCAAGCCACGTGTCCGAGACCACTACAGGGCCACCAAGGTTGCTTTCTGGCTTGAGCTGGTGCCGCATTTGCACAACATCAACGAACTTTTCCAATATGTATCGTCCACCACCAAGATCCCTCCTCAGGATACGACCCCGTTCTCATACACCAAGCGCTTGTCCAACAAACTTTGGCCGTCCACCACCAGGCATCCTGCAATTCCTTCGTCCAACACTAAGCAGTCCACAGACCAGCAGAAGAATCCAGAACACGAGGACAGCTCCGTAATCATAGAAGCTCGAGACTATTCCACTGAATTGAGCGTCACCATTGCCGTCGGCGCATCCTTGCTGTTCCTAAACATCCTGGCCTTCGCAGCCCTTTATTACAAAAAGGACAAGCACCGTTTCGAGTCCACTCGGCGTCTGAGCCCTCCAAGAAACCTTGCTAACGATATACCAAGGGTCCCAAGCGAGGATCTAATGTCCTTACAGATGAAGCAACTGGATCACGACCATGATCATGATTGCGAGTCGTTGCAAGGGCATGACATGCTCCGGCTCACTTGCCCTCCGGACTACGCCCTCACTTTACGCCGTTCCCCGGATGACTTCCCAATCATGACGCCGAATACCATCACCATGATCCCCAACTCTCTCTCGGGGATTCAGTCCCCATACCATCCGTTTAACCCGTATGCCAACAGCACTCCTAGCAATACCGGCCTCCCTCATGGACACTCTACCACTAGAGTATAACTCAGTGCCAATGACTGTTCTTTCCAAGCAGCAGATTATTATTTAAGTCAAAACAGAGCGCACCAGGTTGTTTGGATACAAACACCGAAGGTGTTATTTTGTTACTGACTCTTCAATGAATTAGCTCAAATTACCAGTATAATGTGAACAATGAATGTAACGATTTTTCACGTTTATGGCAAAGCTAAGTAAGCAAAGGACTCTTATTTGATCTCTAGCATTACGATACCCTATATAAAAACCCATTGTTTGCATTATGATCTCTTTGCTTGGATTGTGATGATTGTGACTTCTAGAAATACCCTCAATCCTCAATCGGTAACACCATCCGTTCTCAGATCGGCTGTTCTTTAGAAGCAATAGTAACATGGTCACCATGGCTGTCTTCATTTCTGAGATTTCATCATTTATTGAAAATCCTTTCTTATAATGTTATGTCTTCTCATATTGGCATGTTCTCAACGGGAAGATTAGGAGATCCTGAAATCATCGTTATGCTCAAACAGCTTCAATCCAGACAAAGAGATCAGAGTGCAGTGTAAATATCTGTGCAATGTATTGAGCGCTCATAGTTCCTAGGGGTAATTGCCTTAAACTGGCAATAGTCCTAATTCTCAGTCCAAATAATGCTTCTTTAAGAGCCTAAAGTAATGTATATAGCTTAGGATAAAGCACAAAATGAAGAAAAATGCTAGTGCTTGTATTGTTGTTCCACTTCTAAAGACCCTATTTCCATTTGCTTCATGCGCAGAAGCTGTCTATCTTTTCCATTCCATCCATTCTCAATCTGTTGTTGCTGTTGTTAGACCTTAATCTCACGCCGTTAGGTTACTCTGCCTCAAAGGCTAAATGTCTTTTGGGATTTTCAAAAAAAAACATCCCAAAATTTGAGAAACCGCTTGTGAAATTGTCAAACTTTGCCAGTCCTCAGGAAGTGTCAACAGACATCTGTCATTTATTTACTGCCTACACAGTAACGTGGAGACCAGTAGCAGGATTTTATAGTCCAGCTTTTTTTAGCCGCATCCACATTTTGCAGCCCGTCGTACTGCACAAAAGGTTTGATTTAAGCCCGAGAACAGTTGAGTTGCAGAATTTAGTACCTTACATTCAACAGTCGCGCCATTTACTGAGAAATCAATGTGTCGCTTGCTTTGTCCACCATTAAAGTCTCCCAAGGGCGAGGCATCATAGAGACGTGTTTGAGAACCGTTTTATCGTCTGCAGTGTGTTGATGTCATACAGCACAACCCTTTAAAACCGCTGCTCTGAAATTCTTCAACATTATCAGACTGGGTTCAGTTTTGCAAAAACATTTCTATAACGTAAGAAAAAGTATTACAAGCATTCTTGCCAACCTTCAGACTTCAGAAAGAGAGACAGGGGTGGACAAATCAGTAGCCCGGGCTTTTTATTTGTAGTTGCCAGGAAGACAATTGGTTACCAGTGTTTTTTTCTCCTGTCCACCAACCAGAAAAAGGAAAAATGCCCGATTGACTTTTGCAAAGCAGTTTTTACTTGATATGTACATTTAAACACAACGTACATGGTGGCGCGACGCGATACTAGCAAGGGCTACTCATTCCTGAATTCCGCCGCCTGCTAAACTACACACATCAGCCGAGGACGCGGTCTGGCCATCGGTAAGAACTATTTTTACTAGTTGAATAAATTAGCTTATATGGATAAGAGAAAAATCAGCAACACTAGCTAACTAGCTCATCGTGCTTTGGGGTTAAATTGCGCCAACACTTTCTCATCTAGTTAATTAGGTTTCCGTGCAACCAAAACATAAGACTGGGCAACAGATTAGAGCTTCACTCGCCCGATGGGTTAGCTAATGAATCTATAATATGTCCACCCCTGGAGAGAGATTTCCCAAATCTCCCCAGAAAGATTAAAGCTTCAGACATTGATTCCTGCATTTCGGTGACTTTTAATGGATGAGAATGACAAAATAAAAAGGAAACTTGAAGTAAATGCAAACTTCAAAGCCTTTAAAGGCTCTCAAATGCAGTTCTTTTCAGTCACCAATTCACTGGGCGTGGCTTGTTGTATTTTCAATCAGTACTTGCCCCCTTGCTCAGTAGATCAACAAAACACCTTGCGTGTTGACTTTGAGGTTGAACGTGTGTTTTCCTCTATTGATCCCAATCACAGTTAGCTGGCTAGCTTCATGCATAAAGTTGGGAGAATGAAGGGGAAAAGAAAAATAAATATCGTCATAAAACGGGGAGACTTTTGTGTCTCAAAATGATACTCAATTTGCCATCTTGAAATTATTTTGGTGTTGTATGGCTTCTGGTACTCATATTCAATTTTTTTATTTTATTATAAAGGTAGTCCTTGTATACAGTATATTTATTCCTGTCCTGAATTAATCCCTATTCGAGCTGGATTTTTTTTCAACTGCTATAAGTGATTACAGACGATTAATTTTAATGTCTATTGTCTGACAAGTAATTATTCCAGCCTCAGTAAAAGTAGTTCTGTTCAAATTGTAATAACAAAACCTGGAAATTAGTTTCTTTTTGTTGCCATGCTTGACATGTACTTCCGCGCTACCGGTGGGAATTTGAGGCTATTACATATTGAGTATATTCCTAAACATTATATTACAGAACCTTCCCAGACAAAACGAATCCAGCTTGAATATGACTTCCACAAAATGAGGTGCAACGAGGTGTCAAAAAAAAGAAGAAGCTCTGATGCCTATCCACTGTAACAGCAGAATAATGTAAACAACGTAAACCTGAAGTCATCTATTAGGAGTAACAAAATTTGTAAGCTTGACCACAAAGACAGCAGGGTGAACTCGCATTATTTTTGAAAGGTTTGCTTTTGGCTTGCCATGTATGAGACTTTTCTGCTGTCGTTTCTGAAATAAAAAACAATAGATTCGCCTTTTGTTTGCTATTCTTTTATTACTTACAATATCTGCACATGAATAGGTTTCAGATTTGAAGCAGCCATCTTTGCTGAATAACTTTAGAAACTCCTTTCATCTTAACTCATGAAAATTGAAAAGCAAGCACTGAATCCTCTTAGCGGAAATGAGATGATGCCCACTCAGAAATCTTGCAAAGTTACAGAGAAGAGATGCCTCAATGTTAAATTTACTTTGTGTAGCGGGGGAATTAAACAGGTAATGATGCTTTTCAGATAGGAATCGAGAATATTGCAATGTTTTGGAAGAGATACAATATCTGTAGGAGGAATACCATTTTTATGGCATTGATTAAAAAGATTAAATTTCTGATTTTAGTTTGGCAATAATTCTGTATTTTAAATGGGACTTGATTAAGCTCAGACATATTATGAACTCTAGGTATTAATTCACTTCTTGGAATTCAGCGCACCACTCTTTTTGTGTTAATACTGAACAATATAGACCACCTTTCCACAGCACATGCATTTCTTTTACTTTTTAATAGCTTAAATAGATTTAAGGAATAATTTATAATCCTAATGTACAGTATAAAAATGGTAACAGGCTCCATAAGTGCTTATAACAGAGAAATGTGTTTATTGACCTTAAACTATGACTAATATTGACACGTTATTAACTGTGTAGTTTATAATCATATTATTCGATATTTCCTCTAATAATATTGCACTTGCATGACCTACAGAGGTAAAACAAGCCGATATGAGGACCAATAAGAAGTGTCCATCAAAGCACTCCGTCAAATTCCTGACCGATCAGGGAACACTCGTGCGTGTAAGCAATTTGGTGCACTTGAAAATCGTTGCAGTGTGAAACCAAAACCAACTGAACTCACAAAAAAATTCAACTCTGGTGCAGACTTTAGCAAATGACCTGCTGATGTAGTGCACTAAGAAGTAGAGAGAAGACAGTAAAATGGTGAAGGACTGCACCAAAACATTTACTGATTAGCCTTCACCAAAACGGTAAAGGACAGTTAAGGCCCGCTTTGCCGACTTTGGTTATTTTCCCTCTAGTACAGGAAGAGGTGTCAGGTTCTGAACATCCTCGTGCATCAGAAGGCAAAAGATGTTGAATATTGTAAACCTGGCTTTATGGGTTTTCAGAGTTTAGACTCTTGAGGCCTCTTGTGTTTGCCAAAATCAAGCACAAAATCTTGACAACGAGTTTCTCGAGCCTCTCTGTAGTCTTGCACGAGTTGCCAGAAATGAACTGGAGTTAAGTGAAATCCTTTCTTGCCAAATCAATGCTGCTGAGAGAGCTCATAGGTGATGCTGACTGCTCGGGTTTATTTTTGCAAACCCCTGCGCGAATATCAAGATGCATTTCCAGGCTATCGTAAAATGTAAGTGTCTCTATGGCTTCGCACTCACGAGAGTTATTAACACCCTTTTCATGTTCGATACTTCGAAAAAAAATTGCATAATTCTAGCTAATGAGAAGGCAGTAGCTCATGCACTGAACATGGATGAATTTGTCACTGAATTTTTTTAAATGAAGCTAAAGGTTAATGAATAGAACAGTATGCCTGTAGCTAACCTATCCAAATGGAGCAAAACAGGCTCGTAACTAGACAATGTTCAAAAAAATGTCATCAAAAGATGAATATTTATATATATATATTTTGGCATTCTTGCAGTTTTGGCCAATTTGCGGCAAGATGTCACTTCCAAAGGAACCATTTGTTTTTGGCAAAAGCAAGCCTTCAGATTTGTATCTAGCCATAAAAATGTCTAGGAGCTAGCAGGAAAGCAGTTCACTTTAAATATTGACTGCTTCATTTGTGATGTTCAAGCTAATTTCAAAACACTACAGCTACTCCTGAGCCCCTGTCAATAACCACTTGACTAAATGCTGTTATGTTAGCTAACTATGTACCTTAGCTAATGTTAGCTATCGACCTATTATTAACTGCTAGCTACCTAACGTTAACTGAAACACCAGCTTGTAATTAGGTAATGTTAGGTAAGTTTGCTGGCATGCTAGTGTTGGTGAGGGGGCTAACGTTAACGCTAGGTGCGTGAAATTAAATTGTGTGACAGAAGATATGCTGTCGTTGCATCATGAGTTACACATTTTGAATGAAGTTGGACGCCCAAAGGCCTGGGTGGGGCTTCGTTTCTCAGTTCTTCATTTGTGATTATGTGATGTTGTTCAACATTATTGGATGATGAATTGATTTCTAGAACTCTACAATCATGATATTGGGGTGTGTTAATATAAAGTGAGGCTTTATAGCGGCTGGAGCTGTTCATGGCGTCGTTCAATCAGCTTGCAGGATCGCTTTCTTTCTTTTCATTCCCTTTATTTTCTCTTTCTTTACTAACGAGCTCTCAGTAAAGACAGCGGAGAGAGAAAGTGAAAGCAGCGAAATGTTATAGAGACGCTTCTACAGCATCCAGCGTTAATGTCGTGATCCACGCACATGTTTTCTCCTCGTCCGCAGGCAAAGAGACGAATAAATACTCCAATATGTATTCATCCCTACTGCTTTCAGCCAATAAAAACACCCTGATTAAGAAATATAATATAACAAAATTGGTATGGTTTTTGATAACTGATGGAGCAGTTCCTGGTGGTGGACTCAGACTTTTGATTGTTTGCACCTGCCTCTATTAAAGAAGGACATGATAAAGAAAATATAATCTCCAGTTTCTTGAAGGAAAAGGTCAAGAGTCTGGCGTATTTACAATTCATATCAAAGTGGTTTAACGCATGCCAGAGTCATTTAGCTTGAGAAATTGTTCTTTCGTCCTTCGCCAGAAGACACTCGACCTTTATGCATATGGAACAGGGAAAAGCGCTCACGCTAAAAACAATCCGCCGTGGCATTGTGCAGCTAATGTCAATGCTAAGCTTGGGCGTCAACATAAAAATCAACTTTTAAGGCCCTCGAGACTTTTATATTGTCGCATTATTTGCACATCAATAGTTATTTCTGGCCAGACATTTTTAGACAAGTTATTTCTTAGTAATACCAAAAAACAAAACGTGTGTGATTAGCTGAGTTAGCGTGCATGCTAGCGATATTTGTTCCTGTTTTTTTTTTTTCAAAGAAACGTCGTTCCTTTGTAGCTTAGCAACAAGCTAAGCCTAATTGCTAAGCTAAAGACATTGCCAGCATTGATTTTTAGCGAAAGAAATTGCCAGTTCAAAAAAAACAACACACATTAATGTGCTTTCCTTGCTTTTCTTTTTCCCTTTATTTTGCGAAACAGAAAGCAATAGACCACTCGAGGTCCCGTGTGAAGATTTGTGTTAACTTCAAAAGTTGAACTTTTCCTGAAAGCTTTGACGACGTCACGAGTTCTGAGGCAGCGTTGATGTTTCTTAGCAAGGCAGAACCCCTAAAAGTAACACTTAGGTTAGGATTTTAGTCGTACAGAACCTTTTTTTTTGGTAGTAATTCACCAGCGCACGTGAGGAAAACGTCGTCGTTGTCCCTAGAAAAGACATAACGGCTATATACTTGCTAGCGAGCCAGCTAGTTAGCATCATTTCCCCGCGTTTATACTACTCAGTTGCTTAGCAAAAGTGTTCCTGCGACTTTAACCACTTGATCGGTCAAAAAAGCACAAATTCAGTTTCATTTGAAAGAATTAAAAGTTTTGTTATGGTGTCTTTTTCACTGTTCACGTCCACAGGAACATCTTAACAAATTTATTTCCAAAATCATTGTTATATTACAGTTTAATCAACTTTACAACTGACAGTAAGTGAAATGCACAATTTCACACACTGACTTCACAGCTTTATTGAACGGAATCGGTTTGCATGTCATTCAACTTCATTTTCACTTCCTCCCTGGTGCATATTTGAGGTGTCCATCTGCATTATATAGGGGGGAAAAAACAGTATAAATGTGATTGGTGATTGGTACCAACCTAAGCTAGCTAGCTAACAACAGCTAGTTACATACCTAGCTAACTCGTCAGTAAAGTTAAACGCTAAGAACTGTAAGCAAATCTATATATTCGTTCATGTGACCTAGCTGTCTACCAGATATTCTTCATATATATACACACGTTACTGTGCAAAGGCTGCTCACAGTTCTTAGCGTTTAACTCGCCTGTTCATAACTTTACACTTATCTTTACCGAAGCGTTACTGTAGCTCGGATGTTAGCTAGCTGGCTTATGTTGCCTAACGATTTCAATTCCATCTCATTAAAAAAATGTTTAATATCCAATACAATCTATTCACAATCAACATTTTCATGCTACATCAAACTAAAAAAGTTGGCCAAACGATTATTTTTGCGCTTTTTTGGTCATTTCTAGATTACATCTTAAATTTGCTTTTCTTGGCAAATGGGGTTATATCAATCTACAAACCTGCACTGTATTATTTACCACACAAAATAATTACCACATGTCCCCAAGTTTAAAAAGAAAAAATCTGTCTTGCCTTTTGTGCCGCTCTTCGTTTTTCCTTTTAAATCTTTCGCTCGTGTGTAAATTACAAACGCTTTTCGCTTTTGGCCCAATCAAAAATGAAGAATGAAGAGCGAGAGTGAAGAAAACTTTCGACGCATTGAACAAACTTCATATATTATATAACAAGTCTTCATTTAAAAAATCACAATACAACTGATTTTATTTCACTCATTATAAAAAAAAGGTTATGACTGATGTCGATTTGGACGGTTGTCGTGAAAAATGACACTTGCCCTCAGGCCCTGAAAAATAAGCCAATCGTCAACACCAAGAGTAGCAGAAAAATCTATACGTTTATCGAGGATCTAAAAGACACCACAATAAAGCGGAGTTGTCCCCGGGGAGAACCGAGGAACTGAGTCAAGGGCTTCTTTTTTTATACACTCCTGCGTATAGGAGGATCAACCGAGTCTTCCTCCCTCACCCTTATCTCTTCTTATTTAAAAAAAAAAACTAATAGCCTGAAACTACTTGTTTTACTACCATTACGTATCCAACCTGGTATGTTTCCATTAAGATAAGCCGGTACCAGTCAGTGCCCCGGCTCTCTCCACTGATTTATTCCATTGTTTTTCTAGGCCAGAGATGCAAAACCACAGGACAAAAGGCCCTTAGTTATATAGATCTTTTCCATATTTAAGGTTACACCATTGTCTACAAGCTAACTCATTTCTTATTAAAAGTATGGGCTCATGTCCCCTGAGTGTACACATGTTTATGTTGATTATTCATCATGTTAACCACAAAAATACACCACAAGATTTTAAATCAAAGCATCATTGAAGTTTTTTCTGCCACTTTTGCCGGCACTTGCGTGAGCTGTCTTTCAGTGAGACACCGTCACGTATGATATTTTCTGCCGCGTTGTTCAAAGTTAAAAGTCTGTTTTGGTTGTGTACAAAACGCACAGGATAGCCAATGATAGGGCACGTACACAGGCAAGGAAATGGAAAGGAAGCGCTTCCGGGTCACGGCGCATTGTGCTGGTTACAACTCCGTCGTTCGTGAAGTCGAGCCCGCGAAGCAGCACAGCGGATGTAAATTAATACGCTTGAGCTCTCTGGAGGTCGACACGGCGGTGAGTACGCGTCAATGCTTTGGGCTGTCTATGTTTGGAGCGTGTCTGAAAATGTTATATCACAGGGATCATGGCGAGTTCAAATACCCGCACAGTTAGCATGACTAGCTACATTAGCTCGCTGACACAACGGGAGGCACGAAAACGAATCCGTGAAACACGACCTGAAGGAAATCGTTTTTCACAGGTGACGCCGAGCACGAGCACGAGCACGAGCACGAGCACTTGGTCAGGAAACGTCGAGACTATTAACCATGCAGTTGTGTAACGTGGGAGTAATCGCATGAGCTACGTGGGCGGCTCGATGACGCGGAGGACTTGAGCTAATAGCAGCACAAAAACACGGGTCTTCGTCCGCGGTGCCCGCTTAAACGCACGTGCGCTAACGGCGCGCGTCTTTTCCCTAAACGTGACGTCATTAGCCAAGTTTCCGTCCAATTGATGCGCATAATTTAAGCGATAAAATGAAATTTCGTTTAAAGAAAAGAAAAAGAAGTATTTGCGAGCTTTACTGCCGGCAGCTCGTTTCCATAAAATGGACGTTTTGCTATTAAAAATAAATCAATCAATCAAATGCGTTATGTAATGACGTCACTTCCTGCGAAACCTGCTGTCGCATAAGTTTTGCTTGGTCGGTCAGAAACATTGTGTTCGACATGTTTCCATCAACACTTTCCTGTATATCGCAAACTTCCCAGACTTTCCCCCTCGTTAGCTCATGCGTGTGATAAACCAGAACAGATTCAACCTGATCTACACATTAGACCTGATCTACACATTAGACCTGATCTACACATTAGACCTGATCTACATATTAAACCTGATCTACACATTAGACCTGATCTACACATATTAAACCTGATCTACACATTAGACCTGATCTACAGATTAAACCTGCTCGGCATATTAGACCTGATCTACACATTAGACCTGATCTACACATTAGACCTGATCTACACATTAGACCTGATCTACAGATTAAACCTGATCTACACATTAGACCTGCTCTACAGATTAGACCTGAGACCTGATCTACACATTAGACCTGATCTACATATTAAACCTGATCTACACATATTAAACCTGATCTACACATATTAAACCTGATCTACACATTAAACCTGATCTACATATTAAACCTGATCTACACATTAAACCTGATCTACACATTAGACCTGATCTACACATATTAAACCTGATCTACACATTAGACCTGATCTACAGATT
>JAOUQW010000046.1:22119025-22143577 GCA_028565825.1 Olivaichthys viedmensis | reverse complement strand
ACACACACACACACTATAACAAACACACACACACACTATAACACACACTTCCTATAACACATACACTTCCTATAACACACACACTAACACACACTTCCTATAACACACACACACACACACACACTCTCACACACACACACACTCACACACACACACACACACACTCTCACACACACACACACACACACACTCACACACACACAAATGTTAAACGTCCACCCGTGGGTTTAAAGTTTCGTCGTTGCTAACAGCTAGCGTCTGTTTTCCTCCCACGCATCGGTCCGTGTGTCTGCCAAATAAGACCCACCGAACGTCTCGGGTGGAAATCATGATTAAGACATTTGCCCAACATTCACGTCTCACATTTTGTTTTGTGGCGCTTCAACTCCCGTAGCAACTGCAGCGCTAACTAGCATGCTAGTTGTTATGCTAGCTCTACTTGGCTTGTTTTGGAGTGCGGCGTCTCTCTGTTTGAGGATATTACACCAGAAAAAAGCATTTTTGGTTTTTAAATAATGTTATAATCCTCAGAGGTTCCACTTTGATGTGTTATGGTCCTGACTAGCATTGCTTGCTAATGTTTGATCCTCCATCTCTGACGGGACTTTCCTGTGAGTTTCCAATATGTACACTTTAAAGCCTGTTTCTATATTTCCTGGATTATAAGACACTTTTTTTTTTTTCAAATGTTGTGAGTTGACAGCTAAGCGACTATATGTTAGCATTTTGACGTTAAGCTAATTGTAGCTAATCTGCCTGTTTGTTAGAGGATTTACGGTGGACGTGTTGCTCCAGGACTTATGGTAAGGTTACGCTACCGTTAGCTCTGCGCTAATAATAGTACATAACATTGAGACTACTATAAGTGCATTAGCTGAAATTAGCATTAGCAGTGACTGGACAAAGTTATTTTTTCCATATAAATATTGCTTTGTATCCTCTAAGCAGACAGAATTCGTGTACGCTAGGTGTCTAATTTGTTTAATCTCGAAGTCCAGATGCCGTACTGACTGACATGATTCGCTTAGCCGTTATGACTTTGCTATGACGTTTTGTCACAACGTGTGCGTTAGAGATGATTGGCTTTATATCGCTGTGTAACAGCTTCCTTACACTTTCGAATATAAATTGCTTTTTAAATAAATAAACTAGATTTGCATTTCCTGAAGGAAATACACTGGAGCTGAAAAAGATGGAAAGAAAACTTGCATAGTTCGATTCACTGAAATGGGTCGTTTAAATTCATTTGACTCACCACTCTGATTCACCTTAAAAGGTGGCTTGTAACTTGAATAGGTGAATCGATTCACATGATTTACCCAAAAGAGTCGTTTAGAATGACTAAATTGTTCACGAATCACAATTCGCTGAATCCGGCAAAGCGATTCACTTAATCAAGTCATTCTTTTAAGTGAATCATATTGGTGAATCAAATTAATAAAAATCCATTTAATAAATCGTTCAGTTCACTGAGATGGGTAGTTTGAAAGATTTTAATCAAATTGTAATGAACTTGGCAGTTAATTTGTTAATATTAGTAAATAGATTGATACACCTAACTGACTTGCGACTTCAGTGAATTGATTCACATGACCCACCTAAAAGAGTCATTTTGAATGAATTCAAAATTCATTAAAAAATCAGCTTTTTTGATGATGTTACGAAGTGATGACAGTCTCTGAAAAGAACACGATGAAGGCCTTGTCTTTCCCGACGAGACCCTCTGCAACAATCCGTGTCCCAAAAAGAGCACTTCCTCCTTTGATTTAGCTCTGATGTGCTGCATTCGTTAGCACCAATCGCTGTAACTTGTCAAAAGAGCGAGTCAAAGTGATGACAGAGGAGACGGCGCACTCTCTGTGTAAAGCCTGGGCTCACGCAATACCGGACACACACACACACACACACACACACACTCCAGAGGACTCACAGGACTAGTGTAATCCAAACACAGTCTGGACGGATCCCCCTGGGGCTGGACTTCAGCCTACTGAAGTGTGCACTACTTAGGGACGTTGTGTTCTTTCGAGCCAGGCCATGTCTTTAGATTCTGTAGCGATACAACTGTAATATTTATTTTAAAATCCTAAATACACTATATATGTAATACTGATGGACGTGGTGGTGAATCAAAACTCTTAAATTAGTTTAATTCACTTAAATAGGTAATGCGAAGGTCTTAAATCAAATTGTACACAAGGTTGCCAGTTTGTTATTTACTAAACTGATCGGTAACTACATGTAAGAAACTGGAAACTTAGTGTATATATGTGTATATAGATAGGTCAAACAATGTTAGTTTGAATTTATATAATTCATCACCTTGATTCACTTAAAAGAGTGACTTGATTAAGTGAATCGATTTGGCTGATTCAGCCATGTGTGATTTGTGAACAATTTGTTGGAGTTAGTCAAAAGAGTCGTTCAGAATAAACAAATTGTTCACAAATCACACATCACTGAATCAGGCGAATCGATTCACTTAATCATGTCACTCTTATAAATGAATTACAGTGGTGAATCAAATGAACTCATTTAGTGTGATTCACAGTTTGCAGCGATGGCCGGTTTTGGGAGCAATCGACGACAGAAAGTTGTGATAAATAATAAAATAAAATGAATTAATTAAAATAAATTTTTTCATTTATCAAATCAAGTGACAGTTTATCACTTGTGGGTTTTTTTTATTCACTTGCATTTTTATCAAATCCATTTTTATAATTTCATTTTTGTTCCTGTCACTCCTCACAGTCAGAGAATGATTTTACTTACAGTGTCCACATCGTGATTCATTCATTCTGGGAAACAGCAGTGTTCTGGTTTCTTGGTGGAATAACATTATACTGCCTGTGTGAATAAAGAAATGAACATAAATAAATAACCCTGCACGTGCAGCCTGCCTTCTGTCCTTTAAACTGGTGCTCTTTACATTACACAACACACACACACACCATAGATATTATAAACCTAGATGCTGCATTGGGCAAAAACACACACGTCACTTTATTGAGTTGAATTAAATTCAGAGCGTTCACAAAGAGTTTTGTGGAAAAATGTCATCACACTGTGCAGAGTTTGGATGTAAGAATCACTGACACGTTAAAGCAAGAGAATAAGAAATCACTTTTTACAGCACGGAGCTCTGATAATATGTGTGTTTTTATTTTATGGGGAACTTTATGAGGAGTTAAAGCAAGATTATAGCTGCTGGTGAGGTGGGTTTACTGTTTAATACTGTTTAATACTTTAATACTGTTTAATAATTAATTAAACGTGACGGTCTATAGCTCTATATATCGACAGGTGTTTTTAAATCCAGATTCATTTAGCTTATTCATAGCTACTGGGTCTTTTATCTTGTTAAATAGACTTTTCATGATTTATAGCACTAACACTATATTTATAGTTAATTCATTAGTTATTGTACATTGGTTCTTTAATGTGCTTTACCATAAATACTTTGTTTTGACTTTCGAAATAAAAAGTGCTATATTATTATTATTATTATTATTATTATTATTATACTAAAGAAATAGCAATATATCACTAGCAGAAATTGGTAGTAACTGAACTGCGTCTTCTAGAGCATGCAACTGTGTGACTGTCAATAATATAGTATGTATTTTGCCAAATTTCCAGTAATAATGTAGAAAAAAAAAGATCTTATGTCACCGAAATCAAAAACAGTGCAACTGTGCTTTTCTAAAAATCACAGAATAAACTGCACTTACAGCTTTAAGGTCTTTCACTATACTCCATCATGTATTTAGTCTTATTTACAGTAATGGTTTAGGAACATACTAATATACTGGATTCCCCAGGTTAGTTTGGCAAATTAATCTGGGTTGAGCGCCACCTATGAACCTATGAGAATTTTCTAAAAATCTCATGTTCTTGTCACATGACGCTTTGAGGACATAAATAAACTGCACCTTTTAGAACATATGATATAGTAATGTGTATTTAGCCAAATTTACAGTAATGGTTTGGGAAAGAATTTACCCTAGATTAGTTTGGTAAATAAACTGTAACTGCGCTTTTCTACAATTTCCGGCATAAACTGCATTTACAACTTTTTGGACATACCACTGTCTGCTGATTATTAAATGCATTCAATGTATTTATCATAATTTACAGTACTGGTTGAGAAAAAAAGTACTGTCACTGGATTAGTTCTGCCATTTAAGCTTTTATAAAAATCTCAGAATTAACTACACATGCAACATTAATGTATTTAGCCCAGTTTATAGAAGTGACTTGCAAAGTCATCAGTTTGCGGTGTGAAAAACAGAGTACCATAGTCATTGAGGTTGTGTGTTTAACAGGTTTAACAGCATTTCTCAACTTAACAAGGACTCTTTAGCCGGATTGAGGAAACTGGAGCTTCTGATGATGCACGGAAACAACATCCATCAAATCCCAGATGGTGTTTTTCGAGACCTGTTGTCCTTGCAGGTAAACATGGTTCGAGTTTCTAAAAGTAAAGAGCCATCTAAAATCAGATTATTCTAAAAGACCCATCTCTATAAGAAAATCCTGGTTAAATATGTCCATTACACACAAAAGTGGGTTTTAATCCAGTTATTTTCTTATCCAACTTTTGTATAAACAGTTGAAACTCAACCTTAATAGAGAGCTTAATTCCATTAATGATGCTAATATTAGGCCAATATTGTGCTAAAAACACTACTTGTACCAATTCAAGTCATGTTGGAAAACACTATTACATATAAGTACCAAATATTATAGTACCTTATTGGTAGATTGCTAACTAACAAGCTAATAAAACCCACTAAGCCAACAATTAAAGTCCATAATTCATCTTAATGAACACTGGTTTATATGAATTGAAATTGAATAATGCTGGTTTATATTAATTGAAATTGAATAACGCTGGTTTATATACTGTAAATTAAACCTATTTCTGCACTGGATGCATTATAGTGCAGTAGGTTACACTAAGAAACTCATCTCTACAATACCTACTACTAAAGAGATCCATGACATCTTCCTTGGTGGTGGTCCGGGGAAACTTATTGCACGTCACTATATTGAATTTCTGGCAAACAAAATAAAAAATACATTTTTAATCAACATTAAGCTTTTACTTTAATAATATGTAACTATTTCTTAACAGATTTGTAACATACAGAGTGATAAACAGGATTCAAGTGCGTATTTTGTCATACAATCATGCCTTTATTGTAGACTTTTTTAGGCTAACACCTGCATACCACAATAAAATAACTTTGCAGCACTTACTTAAACCCAGCACACTGGCTGATTCGGTTCAGTTTCACTGCGTCGTTCACTTTTGTTGTTCCAATTAAGATCAATTACTAGGATAATTATCATGTGATTTTTTTTTCATATCTTTTATTTTATTGCTACTAATTTCAGTATGAATAACAGCCATTACCTATCAATGGACGCAGGATGGAGTGTTTAAATGCTCGGAATCTTTATATACATTTTTCTCTAAATTTTTCAATAAAGGGGGTAAATAGACTTCAAAAAGCATTTAAACACTCCATGCACAAATTATTCCACATTTTTGTGGTTTAGATTAAAGTCCCTTTGAGAAAACAAACATTTAAACCATTGTAACAGCAAAAATACTCAACTAATTGTTGGAATATTGTTTCTTATTATAGTCAGAGTTGCACAGGGTATACAAAAAACTGACATATAATATTTCCTCCAGATCCTGAAAATAAGCTACAATAAAGTGAGAGTGATCACAGGTCATACTCTGCTTGGTCTCACACGCCTCGTAAGGCTGCACCTGGACAACAACCACATTGACTTTATCCACCCGGACGCCTTCAGAGGCATGACATCACTTCGACTGCTCCATCTTGAAGGGAACCATCTGCAGAAGCTCCATCCTTCGACCTTCAGCACATTTTCCTTGCTAGAGCACTTCCTGGTCTCCACCATCAAACATCTCTACCTATCAGACAATTTTTTGACGTCCCTGCCTAAGGAAATGCTGAGGAATATGCCGCATCTAGAGAACCTTTTCCTGTATGGAAATCCCTGGACCTGTGACTGTAGGCTGGACTGGCTCCAAGATTGGAGAGCTCGCCATTCAGGTAAAGTTAAAATTCTTCTTATTGTGGTGCGCTCAATCCTTACTGAATATATGAAGTATTTTCATTTTGGTGCTGTTAAACATGTGATCTAGCCAGCATGCATCCAAGCATAGTTTATGAACAGCGTCCACTCAAGTCTTCCTTTTGAATTAATTTCCAGGCGTGATGAAATGCAAGAAGGACAGAGTGAATGTCAAAGATGAGCTATGTCCAATGTGTGCCTCGCCACAGCAGCTGAAGCGAAAACAAATCTCTGAACTCAAGGATCTCCGATGCACAGGACCGGTCATCCACAACTCACCTGGGAGGGACGTTTTACCTGAGGAGAACCTCAGCGAGCTTCTTTCCCTGGCGGATTTCAAGCCACCTTTTGGAAACATCACACTGAACCTATCAGACGAACATGGAAACAAAGTTGACTTGATTTGCCAAGTTCTGGAGCCGAGGGAGTCCACAAAAATCACATGGAACTACACTGAGCCTTTGCTAATCGCTGCTAACATGACCCTCTCTTTTGACCTTGAATGCCC
Source organism: Olivaichthys viedmensis (assembly GCA_028565825.1). Lineage (NCBI taxonomy): Eukaryota > Metazoa > Chordata > Actinopteri > Siluriformes > Diplomystidae > Olivaichthys > Olivaichthys viedmensis. The sequence goes on along the minus strand of JAOUQW010000046.1, from coordinate 22,136,952 downwards.
GATGGAGAGAGAGAAGTATGAGAGCTTATGGAGACTACTCGCGTACTACAGCGAGGTTGCTCTGCACCTGCGCAGGGAGATCATGCTGAGGAAGGAGCCTGAACTGAGTTACAGATACAGGCAGGACATAGAGAGAAACGCATACTATTACACAAGAGTCCGAGCCAATGTTTTGTCCCATCCATCTTGGCTCATGCAATCTTTTCTGAATTTACAGCTCAATAGGCCCTATTCCACGTCCAAAACTGTAAAGCTCATTCTTACTACTCAGATGTCCTCCACCACAGACAATGAGCATGCAAGACGGCAGAGGAGATCCTGGGTAATGATCAAGCACAACAATGCAACCCAGACGACATTTAGCTCTGTAGTGGGTCAAATGATTGAGATGGACTGCAGTGTGGTGAGTTCTGGAGGTCCAAGTATTCAGTGGATGCTGCCTGGTGGTTCTAAAGTTAGGCCATCTTTCATTAGCCCAAACAACCGGCTATCTGTGTCTAGCACTGGTAAACTTCTTATCAAAGCTGTGGATCATTCCGACTCTGGTGTGTATTACTGTATCGCTGAGGTTCTGCAAGATATAGACCTTCTTCCCTTCCGTTTATCTGTTGTGGAATCCTCCAGACCTCCCATAGGTGATGAGGTCAGGATTGCTTTAAACAAATTTGTTGGTGAATCTGTTTATTTGCCTTGCAATTCCACTGCATCACCAGATGCTGAGGTGAACTGGATCTTTCCAGATGGTGGTATGATAAATGCCAAAGCAAACTCATCTAGAGGTTTTGTCTTATCCAATGGAACACTGTTCATTCCTCACTGCAAACCTAATGATAATGGAAATTACAAATGTGTGGCTTTGAATCAACATGGTGAGGACACTCTGGCGGCGAAGCTCATCGTTATGAGACCGCAAGGAACACAGCCTCTCAGACGGTATCCCATGGAGCCCCTGTCTGCAGCAGGTGTGTCTACAAAGGTCAGAGCATTTTTAGTGGACATGGAGGAGTCATCTGGCGATGATACTGTCCAGAACAGAATGCCATCAAATAAGGCTTTTATGAACCAAAAGAGCGGACAACACTCAAGGTCACAAGGCTATCCATTCAGGAATTCGCTGCGAAGGTTTCCAGGCCACAGAAAGCCCAGTAAGAAAGGCTTGAATGGCCAACAAAGGAAACATGCTCTTGGGAACAGAAGAAATATTAATACATCCAAGAACAAAATAGACCCACAGAGATGGGCTGACCTTTTGGCCAAAAATCGTGAGAAAACGGTTCCAACAACCACACAATCTAACTCTTACCAAAGCATCTCAATAATAAGGGTTGAGACTCTAAGCTCTAACATAAATAATAAATCTCCTGATAACATGGAGGGCTCTTCTCCTGATGACACAAGCCCAACGAAGGAGGAGCCGAACAATATTAGCACGCCTCAAAATTTAAATCAGCAGACTCATAACGCGCAACCAGTCACAGCTTCTCCACATATTGAATACGAGTATAACTTACATCAAATAACGACCCCTGAATTAAGCACTCACTCAGACAAAGTGACACTGAGACCCCCTATAAACACCACAGCTGCACCAAATTATGTTACCATTGAGATAAATATCCTGGAGGGAAGCCGTGTAAACACTTTAACTACCAGCACTTTACACAGAGAAGAAAGACAACGAAAACAATTGGAAAATAATCCAGTGTCTGGAGAGACTGCAGCTGCGCCCAGTTTAGAGGTAAAGAATGAGCTCGGCATCTTGGCGACATCTGCAGATGTTAAGGAAGCATACACAAAAAGTGAAAATGGCAGCGCTTTACAATGGATGTTTAGCCCTTCTACACAGATGACCAAAGTAATTTCAGCTAATGTTATAAAGCAAAGAGCTCCACCGAGTTCTTTTCCATCACACTCAAGAACCCCTTGGAACTCCAGGAGGCGATTTGGAAGCAGGGGACGAATAAACAGATTAAGAACAAGACCATCCCTGTCCCTAACCACTAGCAGACCACGGTTAACAATATCCAAGGGTGCTGGAGTGCACAACCCATCAATCATTACAACTACATCTGCTTCACTAAAAGCCCAAGGCACATCAGCCTATTCCACTGCTAGATCTATTACTTCTCTCCAATACCAGAAGTCCTTAATGGACAGGATTGGTGGTAATGATCAAACAAATGCCCCACCGTTGGCTGACAAAATCAATCTACTTGCCCATAAAATGGAAGGGAGTGAATTTTCCACAAACCACGTGACTGACCCAGCTGCAAATATCCCAGAATACACTTCCATAGGCATTACACCACCAGCAGTGACTGCAACCACACCTCAGAAGAGAGCAAATAAAGACATATCTGAAGAGGGTTGGCAAAATGTACATATATTCACGACAGAGATCAAGATGAACTACCGCATTGCTTCTACAGAAGCAGCTCCAACATCTCAGCCAGAGCCAGACTTTGAAACTCTGGCAGCTACTCAAGAGGAGTTTACAACCAGACCTTCAGCAATAAAACCTTCTCAGAAGTCTGTCACTGAGGTTGATGCAAGAGACATCAACTTCAGCCCTTACATATCTGAATCTCACCCAGAGGAAAGTCTCAGTGAGACCAGTAGCTTAAAAATACTCAACTCTGCAGATAAATCTGTCAAATCTGAGAATGATAGTATGGCTGCTCAAGTCCAACCACTTCTACCCCCAATAATATTTCCATATGAAGACGCTAAAGCCCAAAATTCACACCAGGACTCAAAAGACTTGGAAAAACCATTTTATTATTTTTCTGATTCTTCAATGAAACAAAGCTCAAGTCAAACTGGGTCTCTAATCACAAACTTACAAACAACTGTTCTTACAGTTCCATATGAATATGATTCTGTTTTCCCCATTACAAGCCCAGGCCCAGAGGTGGGAGGGGAAGAATTGCTGTTGTCTAAAATAACCGATTCCTCTGGTATCATTTCAACAACTGATTTTGCATCTACAACTACACCACCAACCACTAGAGCAAGGATTCTAGTAACAACAAAACCTCTGGCAACTACAACATCAGCAGAAACACCTACAACAATGACAACTATGACACCTCCAATAACAAACACAGAGTCTAGTTTTAACACTCCAATTCTCACTGCAATAAGCACCACTTCTTTTAGAGCAACAACCCCTTTAAAATCCAGCGTGCCAATAGCAGATAACCGGTTTCCATTTTACTCAAGAAACCCTCCAGCTAAACACATTCCTGATCGGACTAGTGGAAGAATCCCTAATTATATGTACCCTTATTACCCCAATCAAAGAAATTCATTTATTATCCATAATACACCATTAGTTACCAATTCGTCTGTGGACTTTAGAGCAGGCTCTGTTGGTACAAGCAAATCAACCTTGTTACGTAAAACTTTTACAACCTCTACTCAAACAACAACTCCAAGGTCTATGGTAAACTTGAAACAAACTGCTAAGACTCTTAGCAGAATACAGACAGGTGTAGTCTCTACAAACCAGCACTTTGGCAAGACTATCCCTCTTCCTCGGCCACCAAATGTTCCTGTATTGAGAGCAAGGCCCAGAATCACCACAGCTAATCTCAGCACAGTCACTGTGAATGCTGAAACAGATGTGCAGTTTCCGTGCAATTCTGTGGGGGAACCTAAACCTTTTCTTACCTGGACCAAATTCTCTACAGGTACAGAAAACCAAATGTCAATAACACTGTTTATTCGCCTTAATCAATAAATATAAATAAATACATTGATGATTAATATTAAAATTGCTGAGTTGCTTCTGTTTAGTCCTTCTATCTGTCGTTCTCGCGTAAATCATATTTTTTTAAGAACAGTACTCTGCATGCTGAGCCCCTGTTGGATACAAGCCATGTAGCCCCTCTGTGTAAAATTCAGAAGCCATCAATTTTCTCACAGGCCCATCATATGTTCAGGAAACATGTGTGCACCTTCTGTTTCCCTGTGGTGACACAGGGAGAATTTATCTGAGTCCAAAAAGACTAGTTTAGGACAATTATTTATTATTATTATGGATGTCATGTTACAGACAAATGCAATGATTTCTTCCACATTGACAGATGTTAGCTTTTCTTATTTTTATGTTTTTTTAGGGGCTATCATGTCGGCAAATACCAGAAGCCAGCGATTTGAGGTCCAGCCCAACGGAACCTTTGTAATACGCAATGTTCAGCTCCAGGATCGTGGCCAGTATGTCTGCTCTGCTCAGAATCAATATGGTATTGATAAGATGGTGGTTACCTTGATGGTCCTGGCCCAAATGCCAAAGATCCTGCTTCCGTGGCAGCATGACATGACCGTGTACTTGGGAGACAGCGTCCACCTTGAGTGTCAAGCCCAGGGTCTTCCCACTCCTCAAATAAGCTGGGTGCTTCCGGACCGGGCAGTGGTACAAACGGTCAGCACTAGCGAAGACAGACTAATGCTTTGTAGCAATGGGACCCTTCATCTGAAGAAGACTAGCTACCTAGACAGAGGGATCTATAAGTGCATAGCCAGTAATGTGGCAGGAGCTGCCACAATATCAGTTCGTCTCCACATTACTGCCCTCCCACCAATAATTCAGCAACAACTACAGGAAAACCACACCATTTCTGAGGGTCAGAACATCTACGCCCACTGCAGCGCTAAAGGAGCCCCAAATCCGGCAATCAGATGGGTCACCTTCAGTGGAACGCAAATACGCCCTTCCCAGTTCATCAATGGAAATCTGTTTGTCTTCCCCAATGGGACACTTTACATTCGTAATCCATCCGAAAAAGACTCTGGTACTTACGAGTGTGTGGCTGTGAATGTAATGGGCATTGCCAAGAGGAGTGTGAGTGTGTTGGTGAAGAGGACTCTTTCCTCCACAGCCAAAATCACCTCCACCTCACCCCTGGGCACAGATGTCAATTATGGTGGCTATCTAAGATTAGACTGCAGTGCTTCAGGAAGCCCTGAACCAAGAATCATCTGGAGAACTCCGGCTAAAAAACTACTTGATGAACATTACAGGTACGTTGTCATGTAAATTAGCTTGTGAATCATATATGCATATACAGTATATGAAGCATACAAAGCCCAATCCAATTTACGACTTTCAGAGCTGAAACATACCTCACCAGCACCGGAATACCTTCTTTGACCACGTTCTCTGATTTTGCACAACAAGGTAAACAGTGAAGATGGCAGGCATTGAGGAGGCTATAATAATGTGTGTCTTGAGAAAACGGCAGAAGTAGCGGCAACAGCACCAATGTAGATGATGTATCAGATCATTAAACAATCTGGTTGCCATAATAGAGAGTATATTGTACTGCCCCCGCCATTTACGCTGGTATTGCACCACATGCATGTGTTGCGTAAATATTTTGGGACGTGCACAATCGACGTGATCAATGAAAGCAAGATATGTGCATCAGACATCTTGCGTACACGTATGCGTAGTTAACAGCAAGTATAACCCCGGGCCAAAGTTTCCACAAACTAACCAGAAATAAAAGCAAGCGCCGCAACTAATTGTGGGGGTTGGAGTACTCAGATGTGCTGCACACATTAGTCATGAAGCAGCCCATAAAACTATGAGTCAAAGAGGGATTATTTGCTATAAAGTAATATATGTAATGGCAAATGACACAGAACATTGATTACCTTAACAGGTAATTTACTTTAGATCAAAGAAGTGCCATCATTTACCAGAGTCAAAAGTTTTAAGGAGGTTCTTCTGGTACGAATGTGAATGTTCACAGCAGTTGTAGTAGTAGAAGAAAATTCACTCTGCAGATAAAAGGGCCGCCATTTGGTCATTACGAGTTCCAGATGTGATGAGCAGATTTTGGACCTCAGCGCACCATCTGTTGCCGATTACAAAGCAAACGCCTCCATCTTTGCTCTAGCTGACTAAGTAGTCTAGTCCATGCTCATAATTCCTGGAGTTGGGTAGATTGGCCTGGAGTGCATGAGTTCATCCAAGTTTCAGTGAAGCAAGCAGACAGAGGACCCTTTTAAATTTAGTGCACATCAATCTCACAGCGAAGTTCATCAATCTTGTTGTCCAAAGACTGCACATTTGCAAGTGCTACCCGTTTCCTTAGACAGCACAAACTTAGCTTCAGTAAAATGAGAAGACCTGACCTTTTTATAGTCTTTAGGCCATTCAGCTCTTCTCTTGTGCAATATTTCCTGAAATCCTTTTGTTTACATTGTTCAGATCTTGTCTACAACATTACACATTAACTACTTAGCTTTCCATTTTCCCATTTACTACTTCAATCACAGATTGAAATTTACAAATATAATTACAATATAATATAAATACAATATTAGTCTCAAAGAATATTTACATGCAACCTTTATTTCCTCTGCAGCATGCTTGCAATTCTTCAGGTTCACTTTCTTCAGACTTCTCTTCCATTTGTGTGCTAAGCGCAAAATCTTGTCAGCAGCTGAGCGTACTGTTTACTCAGCTGGTTAAAAGCAGGAACGACTTAGATCACTGGCAAAATTAACGTTAGCATATTTTGATAAGGGCCATATTTCCTCATTTTACATTTAAAGGTAAAGCATATTGAGATAATGCACTTACACTAACGTATGTGCTTTCTTTACCCTTAAATCAAAATCTTGTGCAATTACAGCAATTAATAGTAAACTTTGCATTTATTTATTTGGCAGTCGCTTTTATCCAAAAGTGACTTACAGGTGAGGCAGAGTCCAATCCAAAAACAGAGTTATTAAAGTGACCCTAGCACCCAGCCTGTTAAAGCCTAATCTAATTCAAGCATGGAGCTGTTAAAATAGCCGGCAGCGATGCAAGTGTTGCAAGACTGAATTTTCACCAACTGACGAGAAACAAGTGTAAGATTAAAGCAGGAGGGCTGGAAGAGGTGCTATTACTCAGCAGTGCTATAATTACTAGTCACAAAGCAGTTAAGTCATACTATGAATGATATAACCATGCAAGGCAAAGATGACAAATTTGCAATTTACAATGCCCTTCCTTCATATCACACTATTTATATTAAAAATACTTACACTACACACTAGATTAAATCTATATTTTTCATTGTCTTAAAGACATTTTGATAAATGCTTATGGTTTAAATTTGTTTCTAAGACAAATATAAATAGTGAAGTTAATGCCCATGTATACATTTATTTCTGAAATAATGTATTTTTAGTAGTTTTGGTTGAGAAGATGCCAAGAGCTTGTGAAAAGCTTAATCAGGAACACTTAAGTTCATTTTCAAATAGAAAATAGTTTTGATTTATTTAACACTTTTCCTGGTCACTGCATAATTCCATATGTGTTATTTCATAGTGTTAATGTATTCATTATTATTCTAAAATAGTAAAAATGAAGAAAACCAGGGGTGTACAAACCTTTCACTGATAGTGTATATTGAATTTATATTAATATTTATCATTATACAGCATTATTGTTGCTGCATCAAGTGTTTCTTTTGATATAATAGACACAATGGTAAGAGAAGAACAGATTGTGTGCTTCATTCCTTTTCTTCTTGAAAATGGCATTTCGTTTCCATTCGACTGATCTTGCACTTTTGTCCATAAATGACATGATTCATTATTTAGCTTTCATTAAGCTGACCTTATCTTTTTTCATCTTCTTTTCTAGCTTTGATCACAGAATGAAAGTCTTCAGCAATGGCACCCTTACCATTAAATCAGTCACAGACAAGGACCATGGAGACTACCTTTGTATGGCCAGAAATAAAATGGGGAATGATTTTGTTCTCCTGAATGTGAATGTCATGATGAAAGCAGCCAAGATTGAGTGGAAACAACTAAATGACCACAAGGTTCTATATGGAGGGGATTTGAAGGTGGACTGTATTGCCTCGGGTCTCCCAAACCCCGAGATCAAATGGAGTCTTCCAAATGGCACCATGATTAATAGTGTTCTGCAGTCGGATGACAATGGAGTACGCACAAGGAGCTATGTTGTATTTCACAACGGCACCCTCTATTTTAATGAAGTGGGTATGAAGGAGGAGGGGGACTACACATGTTATGCTGAAAATCAGATTGGCAAAGATGAGATGAAAGTCCATATCAAGGTAGTGGCAGCTGCTCCAACCATATCCAACAACACTTATGAGGTGATCAGTGTGTCCCATGGGGACACTGCATCACTTACTTGCAGAGCAGAAGGAGAGCCTTCCCCAACTATAACATGGTTTTCCCCGACCAACCGCATCATACGGCAAGCGTCAGATAAGTACCGGATTACAACTGATTCGACTTTGCAAATCCAGAAGGTTCAAAGCTTGGACAGTGGAAACTACACTTGCTCAGCCAGGAACACAGCAGGAGTGGACAGGAAGGTGGTCAGTGTAGAACTTCTGGCTTCAGTGCCCATCATTAATGGATTACAAAGTCCAGTAACCACAGTAAAGGAGACTGCTGAGAAGGACCAGCAGGTTCTTCTGCACTGCAAAGCTGAAGGAACACCACCTCCACAAGTCATGTGGATACTCCCTGAAAATGTAGTTCTTCCAGCTCCTTACTATGGCAGCAGGATCATGGTTCATCGCAACGGTACCCTTGATATGCGCAACTTGCGCAAGAGTGACTCTGTCCGGCTTCTCTGCATAGCTCGCAACGAGGCAGGAGAGGCCCAACTGGAAGTACAGCTTCACATTACAGAGCATGCTAAGAAACCAAAGCTGAACAGCTTGGCCACAGAGTCTGTCCAACTCACCAATGGAGTCTCTGTGACCCTTAACTGCTCTGTGGAGGGACAACCCCCTCCTGAGATCACCTGGATCCTTCCTAATGGAACAACCCTTCTGAGTGGAACTAGCGTTTTCCATTTTCACCATCTCCTCAATGGTTCTCTGGCCATTAAAGAACCTTCAGTCTCAGAGGCCGGGACTTACCACTGCATGGGCCGCAACAGCGCTGGTTTGGTGGAACGGACAGTCACCCTAGAGTTCAGCCAGAAGCCTGTCATCAGTAGCAAGTACAGCTCATTGATCAGCATCATCAATGGTGAGAACCTGCAGTTGAACTGTCTGTCAAGTGGTAACCCGTTACCCAAACTTACCTGGACTTTACCAAGCGGAGTAATCCTGACTAGGCCACAGAGAAAGGGAAGATACATAATTTCCGACAATGGTAGCCTAACAGTCCAACAGGCCTCTGTCTACGATAGGGGAACTTACCTTTGTAAGTCTGATAACGAACATGGGTCCTCGGCCATATCAGTTGCAGTGATTGTGATTGCATATCCACCGCGCATCACCAGTGGACCCTCAGCGGTCACTTATGCTAGACCAGGACTCACAATGCAGCTCGACTGCATGGCAATTGGTATTCCAAAGCCTGAGGTAGTTTGGGAAATGCCAAATAAAACTCAGCTCAAATCAGGCACCCATCCACGGTTTTATGGTAATAGGTACCTACATCCACAAGGCTCTTTGGTCATCCAGAACCCATCCAGCAGAGACAGTGGTTTCTATAAGTGCACCGCCAAAAACGTAGTTGGCAGCGATAGCAAAACAACCTATGTGCATGTGTTTTGATCTAGGAATATGCCCTATAGAACTGCGATACTCTGTGCATTAGATTACTGTTACTTTGTACATACAAGATGATTTAATTTAGTTTTTTTTCTGCTGATGTTCTTGAAAATACAGTAATAAAGCTAATTAACTGAAGTTTTTCAGGGAACTTTTACAAAATATATATTACTATTCACCTATATTTAAAATAAGTTTTATGCTAGAGGACTAGGCTTTACCAACTTTAGAGCAATTGTGAACAATAATTTGGACAATATTTATTTTCATGAATAATTGATGCCTATAGTATGATGAATATTATTATATTTGTTTGCATACACTACACTTTACAGCAACATGTTTTCCACTGAGTCTTATTTAATGTACACCAAATTATGGCAAGGGTGTTTATTTTATTTTATACCTGTTAATGGAGTTAAAATAGACATTACAAACCGTTTCTTGCCACTGTCTCCTTTCTAACTTATTTGTCTTTAAAAGACTGATCAATTTAATTTAAAGCTATTGAATATCTTGTGAGAAGCTCATGGCTGCACTTTACATCTACATTTTGAATAAATTAATGACAGACGTATTTAAATTAAGCATGCAAGTTTATGATGTATATCTTTATATGCTTATATATGGAGATCCATTTATTAACCATGTATGAAAATAATAGCACGAGATACTCCCATTTTAAATCCCATTTTTATTTTCATAAAACATTTTTATTGCTTTGTACACAAAACCAATAGGTTCAGTAAGATGCATTAAAGTTTAAACTGTAAGGAATTGGACATTGAACATTTACAGTTGTTAATCTGTGTTAGTAAAATCAATCTAGAAAACCAATCTGATATCTGAGTGAGTGAATGAGTGAGGGAGTGTGTGTGTGTGTGTGTGTGTGTGTGTCCAACGAGAGCTCTAAACTATGCGACACAGACAGGACAGGAAGTGGAAATTACATTTGACAACAACAACAATAGATATGATCATACATTTATGTTGAAATAAGAGCACACTAGCGACATTACTAGGGTGCTAGGAGAGTTTTTTTGGGGTTTTTTTTCTTTGTTTAATATTCGGTTGTGCTTTGGAAAGTGGACTTGGAAGAAAAGGAACAAGACAGTTTGTGGATAAAAGCTATAAAGAGTAAAAGCTGCAGCTGGTAAAACTACACAACCAGGAGAATGTGATGAAAACAGATTTTAAAAGTATCTCTGAAGAAATACTAAAAATGTCCTAATAACATCTCTTCACCCTTAGCCTTATTAAAAAATGCCAGGATCTATGAATATGCATGAATATGCAAATTAGCTAGCTAACTGCTAGTAAACAAGCGCGCACAGTTTCCTTTAGTTTCATGTGTTGGGCTTCATGCTTAGTGTGATGTTTACTATATAACTCTCTGCGCTCAGACACAATAATGATCAGCTACCCGGCCGTTGTTGACATGTATAATGTACATGAATAATAGGGATGTCCGACTCGTAAACGAGTCGATCTTTTGAACCGGTCCAACTTTGTGTGGCTTTGGTTTAAGAATTTGAGTACAATTCTTACAATCTAACAATTTAACCATATAAAAAGAGCTTAGCTCTGTGCTCTGAGCCCTGACTAGCGAAATCAAAATGAGTCAAACCGAGCCGATAATTCACATCCTGACACTCACTCGGTGACCCGAACTTCATCGTTGTTAGCTAAAGGAACCGAAAAAACACGAAAATCTCTCAGTGAATGAGCAGATCCCATGATCCATTGTTGATGAACTTGCTGAGTCGAACGTCATCACTTAACTCACTCACTGAGTCTGAGCTATTCTGCGAATCGATTTCTGTCATGTTCGACTCAAAATCCACCAAGAACACAGACTCGAGAGCCGAGCCCATAAACCACTGTGACGTTAGTGCGAGAGTTTGTTTATAAAGGTGGTAGGCTAAAAGACAAATATAAAAATATACGTCACATTTCACAAACTTTGTGATTTTTTTTATTGTTTATCAGAAGAGCTGGGTCTTAAATTCATGAACATGGATCAAAGTGGGAAAACCCGTTGCACTTGATAAAGATACAAAAATGGTCAGGATGTACTTTTGTTATTGGGTGTTGTTTAGCTAGATTGTTGGTAGCCTTGGAAAATTATTCAAACAAATCCCATGAAAAAAGTAGGTACAAACTATGAATGCAAGTAAGCACTGTGGCATAATTTGGAGGTTCTATATTCCCCCGGGTGAAATTGAATCAGTCAAATCGGACATTCGATTCCTTGAAAAGGACATTTTGAACGAATCGGCTCTGTAAATTGAATCGAACTTCCCATCACTAGTGTGACTTTGCCCGTAACTTGTGGGAACTTTTGATAGAAAAACGGATCATTGGCGTTTTTCACAACCAGATATTTTAATTTAGATAATTTAGGTTACATGCTCGTGTTTAGGCTTAGCTATTAGGCTACAAGTTTAACTTTAAAACGTAACCGGTCACATCAAACAACTGGGAAACATCCAGACGATCGAGGAACACCTACATATATTGAGACTTTTGTTCTGCAGAGCAGCCTTATTCTGTGTTTGTTTCGAATAATTACGGATGTAATGTGCAATTATAATTTTGCGCAGTATGTAATTTTTTATATCTGTTACCTGACTTGTGCAGGTCAACAACCATCTGTCTTTTTTTTGTTGTAAGCTCCACATGGTGATGCATAACAAAGGGGTTTTTACATGTGTGCAACCTCATATTTATACCCTAGAAAAGGAAATGGTGAAAGACAAGACAACTGGGGACTTTTTATAAAAGGTTTCAATAATTCTGGAGGGCACTACATTTTGTAATGTTAACTAGTTAGTTAGGGCAGCAAAGAAGTTATAATGTTAGCTAAGAAACACAAAGTACCACCAAGTAACTTCAGATCACAAGCTCAATATCCTAATGGTTTTTGTTGAGAAGGATCTACGTGTCTACAGGTCTAAAGTGGTGTCTCACACAATTTGCACTGAATCACATCATTCAGACTGAGAGGGAACGCTAGCCTAAACAAACTCTACAACTCAGAAAAGTCCTTCACAAGTTGAATGATAAACCTGTCAAAAAAATGTCAAACGTTGTTTATTGAAAATGAACTTGACAAACTTGACAAGAAACACAAGAAACTGGGTGTTTCAGGCGTTCGATCAAATGCTAGCTAAGCTGTTGGTCTGGAGCCAGTTGGAGAGCTTTGCCAAGGAGCTTGGCAGGTTTGTAAGGCTTCACACACACACACACACACGCACACACACACTGCTAGTGTAGTGAAGCATTGGATGCAAAATGAAACTCTACAGCTTCTTCTTTGGCCAAGCCAAACCACAGAGCGCCTGCTTGAAAAGTAACTTGACAACGGAGCTCTGCGCTACACATCAGGAACAAATGTTATTCAGCAAATAAAGAGTTTCTGATTCTGATTATTTTCCTGCTGCTGACTAAAGGAGCTCTTGGTAGCATTTTAGCACTAAATTTTGATTGGCTTCATCTGGTTTCAGCCCAAATCTTGGTAGAAAAGCCACCATAGGAACCATGGACTTTGGACTTGGCCTGAAAAAAACAAACAAGTGATTCAAAGTTTCCCTGTCGAAGTCTCGGGTGCTTGTGTCATTTTATGAGTAATTCTCTACACACCCAAATTCCTGTAGTTTCTAGCATCGGGTGTTGACTGCCTTCTCTGGCTCGGACTCGCGAACACTCTATGAAGCATCACTTTTTCCTAAAGGTCACCAAATGACGAATGCTGCATCACAACGGTATTACAATAGTGGTTTACACCACACCATACTGCCTCTTGCTGTTTACACTGGTATTACACTACACTATACTGCCCCCCGCCATTTACACTGGTATTACACCACACGCATATGCTTTGTTAATTATTTGGGATGTGCACAATCTACGTGCCGAATGAACGCATTTGTATGAAGTCTTATTTGTGTGCCAAGCATCTACAACCTGTACCAGATGTAACATTTGATCATTTCCTCTGATATTTCCATTCAGAGAGTCCAAGTGGGAGGGCAGTGGTGGCTCAGTGGTTAGGGCACTGGACTACTGATCAGAAGGTTGTGGGTTCAAACCTCAGCTCTGCCAAGCTGCCACTGTTGGGCCCTTGAGCAAGGCCCTTAATCCCTCCCTGCTCTATGGGTGCTGTATCATAGCTGACCCTGACCTCTGACCTCAGCTTACCGATATGCAAAGAATCAATTTCACTGTACTTGTATATGTGACAATAAAGAAGCTTTCTTTATATTTACATATTCCAAGGCATGCACTAAACCTGAAAATAACAGTTTTTTCATAACGTAATTTTGATCAGTATAGCATAACGATAACGCCATTATCGTTAACTTTCATATTTCTTTATCACAGTATACAGTCAAACTGAATACCGTTACCTCCCAAATACATGATGATACTAAAATAGTACAACAGTACATTAGGCTTTATGAAATCTTTCTAAAATATGTGCTCACTGCTTTCTGAATTGGTATTGAATGATTTAATATTGACTTACATTAAATGTTTAAGGCTTCTGGTTAATGTTAATGTCACTCTTAAGATATGTCATGAGTGAGCCTTTATTGAAGTACTGAAGATCCCAAATATTGAGTCATTGTATTACTAAAATAATGAGAATGGGCTTAGATTTTTCTAATTCAGCACATACTTCAATATCAAATGAAGTCTGAGTGAAATGGCTTGTCCTCTTTGGGTTCTCCTTTAATCATTTCTGTTTGAAGATCAAACATTTTATGGACTTTTATTTATAAAAAAAAAAAAAAGAAAAGAAAAGAACATGACTTTCATGTTTTTCCCACTCTTGAAACATCAATACAAGCAACATCTAGACTCTCCTTATATCTACCTCAAAAAGGTCATTGACAGCTGATGACACACAAACAGTTTACACGCATGTTTAAAAATGCATGAACATTGAAAGAAGCCTCTGATGTTTTATTATAGCTGCCTTATAAAATTCAGAGCTTCTTCCAAGGGCACCAGTGATGAAAAAGGCTAAATTATTAATGAGCGCAGCTTCTTAGCACAAGTGTATAGAGCTTTTATCTGCACCTTGCCTACACTGATGATCTCTTTAGTTAATGGGTTTGGGTAAACATAATATATTTGCTGTGATGCAGGATGAGACAAGTCCCAGGTTAAATAGCTTTCCACAAAGGCCGATACTGAAAAAAGACAGTTCAATAAAAGTATCGGACGATGCAGAGTAGTTTCATTTCCTCAAAGTACTTGTTTGAAAGTATGATTAGTGTTGTGCTCACAAAGCTTGAGCAAAAAATCAACCAACAAAACAGGTGACATGATTTAAGCTCTATTACTAGACAATGTTTTCAAATAGTCAGAAGTGTAAAATTATGATGTACACTCCCAGTATATTTATTTATTTTTGTAAATATGAGAATTATCTGTTTTTAAGTATCAAAAATCACAAACTAGACCTAACCGTAACCCTCATTTTTTAGCCTCTATTTTATTTTATTTTATTTTAAATTAGTTTCATTTATTTATTGATGTTGTTTATTATTATTATTATTATTATTATTATTATTATATTTATTTATTTTTGTAAAAAATAAACTCAGGTGAAAGAGACTAGACAAATGTGTTCAAAATCGTCATGTATTTCTATCATTTATCGGGACACAGACATGCACAAAACACGTTAGTGCTTTTATTTGGATTTAGAAGCAAAGCAATATTTTAATTTAAATTAAATATTTGTAGTCGAGGTTTACAGCATGGCGCATCCAAGACGTACTCGTGATATCATAAATTAGAATTTCCCACTATCTCCCAAGCAATAAACATATGTCGTAGCTGACATATAGAAACTCCTGGACAGTTCAATGTTGGTTATCAAGAGTATACAAAAAAAGATTTCTTTTGAATATAGATGCTGCCTATAATGACAGAAGTTGAACAATATTTTATTTCAGCATTATTTCTGCCACAGCACACGCTTGTGAATATACCCCAGGCCCCTAAATGCTAAGACAATCACACACACACACTATATGAAATAGAGTAAAAACAGAAGAGGAATAAAAAATTTGAATAATATTTTACAGTCATTACTGTCTCCACACACATTCATGATAAAACTCCTTAGTGTATTACCAATAGACTTCCACTAGGTAGCGCTGACTGCATTCAATCTGCATTCGTGCTTTTAGTTCATTCTCACTCTGTGGAAATCAACCGCTTAACACTAGACTCAGGTTTCCATAGACATGAACAAATTTATATTGAGATTTATTCATATGGCAGACACTTTTATCCAAAGTCGCTTACACGTGAGGCAGAATCCCATCCAAACTCAGAGCTGAGCAGTTGAAGGTTACGGGCTTTTGCTCAACAGCCCAGCAGTGGCTCTCTGGCAGGGTTGGGATTTGAACTCACAACCTTCCGGTCACTATATCAGAGTGCATGAGAGTGTGAGGTAGCGTAAGAGACCGGTTCATTTAAAAAAAGAAAGAAATAAAATATATGTTCTACATATGACTTCTTGTCAACACTGGAAAGAAACATTAAATATACAAATATATTTGTTTCTTAAAAAGGTATGCTTTTATGATT
Source organism: Olivaichthys viedmensis (assembly GCA_028565825.1). NCBI lineage: Eukaryota > Metazoa > Chordata > Actinopteri > Siluriformes > Diplomystidae > Olivaichthys > Olivaichthys viedmensis. The sequence continues at coordinate 22,120,789 of JAOUQW010000046.1, read as the reverse complement.
TTGATTTTTTAAACATACAATTTCTTTATTTATTTGTTCATTCATTGTTTACACTTAACAAACACCTTTTAGGTTTTATTTTCTCAGATTATGGTGTTAATTGTTAATTATGGTAAATTCAATATTAGAAAACTCGTTTTCTTAACTTCCGTTAATCCTAATGCAGGATCTGTAATCACCTCGAAGCATGCAGAGCCCTGTCCTACTTTCTTCTTCTTCTTTTTTTACACTGTTTGAGAATATATCCAGTATAACTAGCATATCCAAAAATAAACAGTAAAAATGAAATGAAATCAGTAAGGCATGCTGATACGTGCTGATACGAGATAAGCAATGCACATAATATGTTGTTTTGATCGATTGTGATCGAATAATATCACAGGAACATGGATAAAGCAAAATGCTTACACTGTAGGTTTAAAGCACATATCAGATCTTAATTACACTCTGTGTCACAAAACCTCATGCATTTATTCATGAGCAGGGGATAAAAATATGTCAAGATGCATTCTGGATGCATAGGGAGCCATTTTTCCCCCACCTCTCTTCAGAATGGTGGCACTAGATGGCACTGTCGAAACATCGCAGGCTCAGGTTGTGTTGTGCACCAGGCTCGATCGTTATAATCACTATCACAGCACTGGGACAGAGCGAGGCATATTCATTAATTGTTATTGTAGAACTGTGCCAACGGAAGAGAGGCTGATTGTGTGGAAAACATCTCAATGAATGAGACAGTTTCGGGTGTGTTTGTACACAATAAGCGCTTGGAAAATGAATATGTATATGACTGTTACAAGTGTTCATAGAGTCTAGATGGTTCTGCATTAGCTTTTTAATGTTTTGCTCTGTAAACCAGATAGGCAGCTCACAAGATCTTGTCAGACAACGTAATTTGTCTAGTATCCTAAACATGCATGCATTTTTCATTAATAAATCGTCAAGGAAAAAAGCCATGTGCATGACTGATCAAGGGTAAGTTCCAAAGAACAAGTGTAGGATCATTTCCTTTAAATGCAAAATGCTGGTTATTATTCGTTTAACTCGAGAATATAAAGTGCTTGAACGGTGTCAGTGACACACACACACACACACACACACACAGTACTATTTCTGCTCATTTAAATTTTTTAAAGCCCATCTATATGGGTCATTTATTTAAGGCCATACAGCGAAGCAGGTCTTCCCAGAAAAGATACAGCCACAACACTACACACTGTTATTAAATTATCAAGGCAAGCCATAACCCGAGCATATAAATGTGGAGTTCAATAGCTTCATTAAATTTGCCAATAAAATATTTGCAATACCTCATTGGCTCTTGATGGCCATAATGAAGGCTACGGCTGCGTCCAATCAGAAGGCATTAGGCTTAATTTACTTGGCATTTCACAGAGGGAGAATGCACTGAGGGAGGAGAATGCTCAAAACAACAGTCATATCTTTCAATTCACTTCAAAGTAGGTTTACTGATATACAGTGCTGTGCAAAACATGTTAAACACCCTAAATGTTTTATATAAACGTTGTCTTAGATGTTTATTTGATGTCTTCTGCATCAGTGTGTCATTAGAAAAGAGCCCATTTTAGATTTCCAAACATTCATTTTCAAAAAAAATGTAATTTTTTAAAAGTCATTAGAGAAAGGGAGATATTCAGCACTAGAGCACTTTTTAGATAAAACCATCATCAAGGCTGTTCTGGGATTTTACCTGCAGAGACAGAAGCAAGTGAGAGCCAAAGTTCTGCAGAAGAACCGTGACAA